>VDFB02129353.1:0-12773 GCA_007258455.2 Sequoia sempervirens
AAATCTTAATTGAATATCTTATTTGATTAAGAAAAATCTTCCATGTCGCCCATAAATAAATATTTGAATTCAAAATCTTTCCAAAATCTCACAAAAAGATGATTTTTTACAATTCATCTTTATCATCTCATCTTATCTCTTCTTCGAAAAAGGAAACAAAGCTTGTTTTATGTTTTCTTCTATTTTTCTCTCCAGTCTCATTGATCTTCGATCATTCGATCTGCCAAGAATTTTCACAGTCGTTGATCACATCAACCAATAAAAATATTTCAAAAACTCTATAAATATCCCTGCGAATCCAAACATTGGTTACACATGACACACACACATTAGAACTTAATTTCATTCTAGTATTCTAGCATTCAAGCATTGTCTTTATCATCTTTAACTTTGATAATCTCGTAATCTTTCACTTTAGCAATCATGTTTAGTATCAACATAATCATATCTTAACATAGCATTGCATGCATTCATATTCAATATCGTTCTCTAGGAAGACCGTTTGTTGAGCCTAGTACACGATCTGAGAGCAAGCTGGAATCGACAAAAACACTGGAGATAGAGGACGATAGGACGACAGCAACTACAAAATACTGAGTTTGCATTTCTATTATTTTAATTTTCTGTTTTGATTTAATGTTTTCTCGGTGTGTTTTGATTTGTTTAATATACATTTGATACACTTCTAAAATTGATCACACAGGAAGAATGACACATAAAGAGTGAAAACAAAGAAAAATATTTTGGGTCAACATAGAAGATACCTAAATGTCTTGATCCCTTGCATCATCCCCAAAAGGAAAAAACAAAACAAAAGAAAAGATAAATGTTTACGACATATAGAAGAATTTAGGTACAAATAGAGGAATGCACATGAAGGGATACATCAAACAGAACAATACGAGGGATCACATTACACATTCAATCACATAAAGAAACATGACAAAAGAAAACAAAGACAAGCCTAGTAAGGCACATGCGAGGCATCCCAATCTTGTTCAGTATATGTGAAAAGAAAACAACTAGCCAAAGGGACAACATCAAGTACCAAATAGGACAAGGCTATCTAACCCATTGCCCCCATTAAGTGTAGGACAAGGATGAGCTGAGATGAGTGATGAGAATGAGCTCCTTACAATAATGAAAATGATTTGCAATGAATGTTAAACATGCAATAGTGAGTATGCTATGACCCTACAACTATTACATGGAAAGAAGAAAAGTGCATGCTTTAAGGGATTATCTCTATCATATCAATTTTTTCAAGGATCCTCTTTAAACCATAACACTCATCAGTACTATGCCCAAGAACTCTATGATATTGACAATGAGACATGTTTGTGTTTTTATGTTTTGGATTTGGATTTTCTCTAATGGGTGGTAATGTTAATATTCCTTTATTAAGAACTATGTGTAAGTGTCTAAATTCAATGAGAGACATGGGACAAGTTAATTTTAGCTTCTTGAGTTTGTAGGGCCTTTGTTGTGTTCTTGTTGAAGGAGGGGGACCAAAGGTAATCCTATCATCCTTGTGAGACATTACATCACTATTATGAGGGAGGAAATTTTTATCCTTAGAAGATGTGGATGGATAAGGATTTTGATATCCTAGTCCTTTAGTATCTTCAATTGGTATTTGTTCTAAAATTTTGTGAATTTCATGCTCATTAGTTATGTCACATCCTTTTTTAGTTAAGATCTTAAATCCTTGGTCATAAGTCTCTTCTAGGTTGATGGGTGTGTTGGTCACTTTTTAAACATAATATGGATAGGTATGCACTTGATTAGAGGAACTAGGTTCATTCATTGTTGGAAGTTTAGGCTTGGTTCGTGACTCAATTTGATGTAAAAGATCAAACATCTCAAGTGGTGGATGTAAAAGGATTCATTGCTTTCAAGATTGTTAAGGCAATTATTTATGAATTTTTTCATGTTGTCATCATCTTCTCCAATGATGTCAACTTCACGAGAACATTCATTAGGTGTTGATTGAGATTTATTAGGTTCTATTGCATTAGGATCATGGAAAAAACAACTTGAAACAACAACTAAAGATGTTAAAGACCTCTATAGATTACCAATGCACATGTTCATTATGAAAGAATGATTTGAAATGCAAATTTCCCGATCTTAAGAAAGATACTTTTATAATTATGCTATGCAAAAACCTAAAAAAATGATGTCTTGAAAATAAAAATTTGAATTCACACAATGAACTAAATTTATCAAATGAAGCTCAATATGATCAATTTGAGATAACATAAATTTTGCAAACTAAAGCAGAAAACTGAAAACAATATAACAAAATATAGAAACAAAGGTTTTGTGCCTATAAATTCAGGAAACAAACCTGAACAGGGACTTATTCATCCCTAGGTGAATGGGTCATAGCTTAGGGTTTTGATTTTTTTTTTTTTATAGATTTCTGAGTTGATTCTTGTGGTTTCTAGATTCTAGTTTTAGAAAGTGAGTTATAGTTTCAGAATTTTGTGAAATTAAGCTTGAATACAAATGAAAAATATGAATAAATGACAACATAGGGGAGCTAATTTGAAATGCAATTTTGATTCAATTTTCAAATGTAAATAAATGATGATGTAAATTCTTTGCAAAATGACTATTTTTTTTATTTTTTTTAGAATTTAAAAGATGCAAACATGCAATCTTAAAACCCTAAATGAGATGTAAACTAATTCAAGTTAAGCAACCCTAATTGAGATTCAATTCAATGCAATATAATGCAAATGAATGCAAGATCTAGATCTAGGGCTGAAATAGACTCCAAAATTAGAAAGAAACAATGCTTAAAAGGTTAGTTTCACCAATACAATTAGATAGGAGATAGTCAGTAGTCACTATACATATTCCTCCCAGTACAAATTTTGCAAAATGGGGAGAATTAAGTAAAGAGGCCATAAATGCAGAAGATGTGACTTCTTGGTTGTACAAAGAAGATCCTAAAGAACCTCCCTCACTTGCTCAAATTCCTATAGATCTATATGGAAAAAGTTTCACAATCATGCAGAGCAAGGCCTATAAATGGGCATAGTGGGTTAGGCTTGGGTTTCAACCGATTTAGATTGGCATTCCTAGTACCACACATCGAGGAAGTAAGTGCTTCAGAGGATATCGAGACATCTGATGAACCAAATGACCAAACCTATTGTGACTCCCTTGACTCAAATGAATATGAGTGGGATTCCCTATCATCCACATCCACTATGGACCTTGACAAAAAATTTGGAGAGCTGGACTTAATGGTAAAACCTTTACTAGACCCAGTGAAGTCTTGTCCACATAAGAACTTGACCAAAGAGGAATGATTAAAACATTACTATTGGGAATCTCTTGATATCACCTCTTGGGAACCAAACCAACCCATTTTGCACAACCAAACCTTGGCCATTAGGGGAAATTTACATAAAAAATGGGCCTCTAAGGAACTCTAAAAAAACAAAAATTATCTCATATAATACAAATTATTTAAATATAAAAAATATAAATTACTTAACTACATGAGTTAAGTGGGGACACACGTTTCTATTATAATTCCTTAAAAAACTGAACTGCGTGATTTTTTAAAAGTGGTAACATATATTTCTATTATAATTTATTAAAAAAATCAAGTTCACTTTCTTCATTATTTATTTTTTATTTAAAAACTCTTAAACTCAAGTTTGGTAACTTATATTTCTATTATAATTTATTAAAAAAGTCAAGTTCACTTTCTTTTCTTGATTATTTTTTTTCTTAAATCATTTCTTTTTATTTAAAAAGTGGCAAAGTAAAAGTAACTTTAGATATTTTATTTTTTATTTAGTATTTTATTTTATATATATATATGATTTTATAGATTTAGATTTATTATGTTATGCACATTTATTTAAATAAACACGTTTATAGGTTTATAATAGTATATTTATATTTAAAAAAGTATGCTGGGATATCTTTTTTTCCATGGTCTCTTTGATTTTCTCATTTTCTTTCCTTTGCAATTTTTTTGGTTTTTAATTGTTAATTTTTCCAATTATTTTTTCCATAGTTTCGTGATTTTCTCCAACTTTTTCTCCTTCCAACAATTTCCAATTTGCTTTATTGGTTTTTATTTTATTTTGTCCAATTTATTTTTTGGTCTTTTTTAATTTATTCCAATTTATTTGGTTCGTAGTTTTTGTGAGAACAATTTATAATTTCTTTTGGTTTTTTTTCATTTTTTTTTGTTTTTATTTTATTTTATTTGTGCTATATATTTACATGAAGATTGTAGAGTGCATCTCAATGTAAATAGTGGTAAAGTATATTTTATTTTATACTTAATATTTTATTTTATATATTAAACCAAATTTCATATTATAGATTTAGATTTATTATTTTAAATATGTTTATAACAAGTTTAATAATTATGTCGATAGGAATTCTATAGGTGGAGATGAGAACACTCATTTTGTTTGTGTAAATATATAGAAAAAAATAAAAAATAAAAAATAAAAAACCAAAAATGAAATTAGAAAAATTAAAAATTAAAAATAAAAACCAAAAAAGAAATTAAAATGGTTGAAGCAAAAAAGTGGAGAAAATTTTAAAAATTATGAAAGTAATGGAAATTTTTTTTGAAAGTGGAAAAAATAAAAATAAAAAGTAAATTAGAAAAGCTAAGGAAAACAAAAAGCATGGACAAAACTTGAGAAGATCTCTCTACCATATTTAGATATATTTTTTAAAATATAAATATACTAGTTTTAAATATACTTAGATTTATGATGAAGTTTTTGTACTATATAAAATTTAAATAAATGGAGAGAAAAAATTGAGGGAAAATTTTGATGTTGAATTGTGGAGGGAAGAATTTGTAGAGGGAAAAATTTGAGGTTGAATTTAAAATATCTGTTTATTTAAACTTTCAAAACAATCTTGTTCTAATTATTTGGATAAAGTACAAACAAATTAGAAAACAAAAAGAATATTTTATAAATGTTTTTTATATTTTTTTCTTAAAGAGTAAAAATATTTTTTTGAAAATATAAAAATTTCTATAATAGAACTTAATAGACCTTAAGAATATAAATCTAAAAAAAAAAAAGGAATATTTTATATTTAGAAATATGAATGAGATAGAATATGATATGTAGAGTTAAATTAACCATCATGAATTAATTGATAAGATTTTAAAAAGTTTTATTTTATAAAATAAATAATTTTATTTTTAGTTTGGATGATGTCATCGTATAGTTTGATGCCATTTTTTAGTTGATTTTTGATAACTTAAAAAGATAATGATGTCATCCTTAGGAGGTCCATTTTTTATGTAAATTTCCCCTAATATTTAGGCCCACCTCAGAACCCACCTACATCCAAGAAAAATACCAAAGAGGACTTGGTACAAAACTTCTATGAATACATGAACAACTCAACTTTTACCTTGAGCCCTATAGATTTTGACAACTTTGATGATGGAATGCCTTTAGTTTACCCCCAAATTATTGATTGGGACCAACAAGACACACCCATCTTTGGAATTTTTGAGAAGGACGAAGCTATCGTTGAGTTCCTGGGATTACGAGAAGGCACACCTAGTGGTGATCACAAGGATGGCCTTACCATTGACCTAGACAAAAAAGCATAGTTTGGGGAGTCTGTTCAACCCTCCAATCACAAAAATGAGAAAAAGAATAAAAAAGATAAAAAAGACGAGTCTCTAGGTGAAAACTGAAAGTGCCTCTAGACATGAAAAAGAAAAAATAAAGGACGCATTCCAAGGTGAAAACCTCTCTGAGGCACCTAAGGATGGAGGTTTGAACATTCTCCCTATAGCATAGGAAAAGTCACCCATGCTAGTGGAAGAATCAGTTGAAGTCAACATAGGCACAAAATAGAATCCCCTGCTAGTTTACTTTGCAACATTATTAAAAGAAACAAAACAACCAGAGTTTCACAACTTCTTTGCACAGAGACAAAATAATTTCCTGGTCATACGTAGACATGCTAGGGCTAGATCTTGAACTTGTACTACATCATTTTCCTTTGCAATTGGGGGTAAAACCAGTCAAACAAAAATTGAGGAAAACACCCACAAATTGCTTTACTTGTCAAGGATGAGCTGAAGAAACTCTTGGACGTTGGGTTCATTAAATCAATTGACTATGTCGACTGGATTTCTAATTTGGTACCAGTCACCAAACCAACAGGGGGCATCCACATCTATACAGATTTTAGAGACATCAATAAAGCCTATCCTAAGGATGACTTTCCTTTACCCAACATTGAAATGATTGTTGACATGACATCAGGCTATGAGGTGCTATCTCTTATTGATGGATTTTTTATGATATAATTAGATAAGGATTGCAACTGAAGACTAACCTAAAACAACTTACACATGTCCTTGGGGAACGTATTGCTAGAATGTTATGCCCTTCGGACACACGAATGCTAGAGCAACCTACCAGCAATCTATGACCACAATTTTAACATCATGAAAATAGCAAAGGTTAAAAGAAAACACTCAATGTGATGAAGCTCTAATGTAATCTAAAGTCAAAAAATAAAGAACAAAGGAAACTAAGCTAAAACATAAAACAATCTCACCAAAGATCGATGTAACTCCATGGATAACCTCTATTGTCCTTCTCCATTTCATCTTCTGTAGTGTACTTTCCCTCAAATTTTCAATGATTATGCAAGTATAGCCTAAGGATTGTGATAATAACGAAACATCAAATGGGTAAGTGCACCAAGATGGTCACACTTTTGTGGCCAAACAAGAAAAAAACAAGCCATAACGCGTTCGCATTATGTCTTTTTAAAAGAAAAAAAAAAGCGAATCCAAATATCATTTCTCATTTCATTTTTTCTGTGTTTTAGCTCCGCCCGTTGCCAAAAACCCTGTCTTACGCGCTCGCATTCTTGGAGAGGTGATTTCTTCAAAATTCATCAACAACAATTGGATTTCTTCACAAATATGGCACCACAACGACGAAGAGATGCAAGAGGTAGAAATCATTGTTTGAGTGGCTGTTTTGAATTTGTTAGTTTTAAATTGATTTTTGTTTGTTTAGTTTAGAAATGAATGTTTTTTTAATTTGTAGAAATCCTCAACCAAATCAACCTCAACCAAATCAACCTCAACCACAAAATCAACCTCGCCCACCATTCTCTCAATACCCTCCTGGCACTCAAGAAATTTGAGGAGTGAAATTGAAAACAATAGAAAAGAAGTTGAGGATCTTATTAGTAGGTTGAGTGATCAAAATTATTCAACCACAAAAAGAATACATCTAGCAGATTCATTGAAGGATTTGTTAAGAAATGTAAATGCAATTACCCAACAAATATCTGGATGGAAAAATAGGAGGCAAACATCGAGGGCATATTATGCAGACAAATTATCATATAAACAAGTAAAAGATTTAAAGATTACTAAAGGCGATTTGTGCTCTCTATTCACTGACCCTAAAACAAATCAAAATCTCACCCTCAATGCAAAGAGGTTTCCTATTCATTAGTGCCACCACCAAGAGATTAGGAACCGTTTTTATGACAGATGGTATATGGACTTTGATTACCCACCGTGCAATAACTATGAAGTCCCCCAATATTTTCTTAGGAAATTATACTGTGAGATTTTATTGAACCAAATCCTGAATTATTTTGATATGAGGAGTTTAGGGGAGAGGTGGGGTGTATAAGATAGGCAGTGCATATTTGGATCCTACAAGGCAGGGAGGCGACCTCTCACTAGGCCACTTTGTGAGCAGATTGCAATGTCGGTAGTTGCAAAGGAGAGTGCTGATGTAGAGACTTTGCAAGCGATCACATCCTTGACTCAGAGTGTCATCCACCACACTAGCCCCATTGTACAGTGCAATCTAGGGAGTCTTCAGGTGGTGGCCTTTGAGGCCATGTGTGTCAATCTTGGAGCCCTTGTTTGTATGACCCTACGGCCCTCAAGAAGGGTGCTATCTGAGGATCCATATCTTCTCATGGCTGATCCATATGCATCTGAGGGGATGGAAGAGGCGATACGCATGATGCATATGGTATTATTGTTCGGTAAAATTCAACATGTTCATTGAATTTGGTTTATTGTTAAATTTTGATTGTGAAATGCAAGATTAACTAATTTGGATTTTATTATTTTAATAAAATTGCGAGTCCTTGATGTTGACGCAATTTTGATCAATCTACTTATTGCGGTACTATGATTGGGGTATGTAAAGGATTAGTAAACAATTATAAATTTATTACATGTGTTAATAGCATTGTTTTACGAATGGTATTTTAATATGTGATTTTGGATGTTGAGCGAGGTGTTGTTGGAGGTTTCAAGGAAACACCTCTGAGTGTGAGTAGATTTTCTCAAACATTCACTGAGGTAATATAGAATAAAGAGAACTTAAAGTTAATGAATTCTAAGTTTAATCTAGATTTGTGTATATATAGTCATAAGAGTATATGGGTTCACTAGGTTATTATTTGAAATCTTTTAAGAATGGTCTACCATGATTGTTTGTCTTAGAATTCCTACACTAGCAAGCTATATATAATAAAAATTTAACATGGAACTAACAAAGGTAGAGCTACATTCTCTCCATCCTATATAATAATTTTTTGTGATGTCGTAACCAAAGAATAAGACTATGGATGTCCTACGATGTCGAAATGTAACCAAAAATAAAACTTCTATCCTCGACCCTATCTATTAGCCAAGACTCCTTCAATATCTCCTAGATGCTTGGAGATGCTTAAGACTAGGTCAAAATACCCTATATTCTCTTCATTTGTTGCATAGCTCATCAAGTTTTCCTATATGTTCTCTAACTAATCATGATTGCATGGAAAGAAGTTATAAGTACTCATTAAACTCTCAACTATTGGAGCCTCCTCAAACTTTCCCATAGGATGTGGAAAATGCTTAGAAATGATTAAATTCCTTAATAGGGTGTGGGAGATCTTTTAGGAAAACATTTGACACTAATTTGATCCATTGAATTCTTCTTCATTCTTATATATTCCTCTAATATACCTTACAATACCCCTATCATACCTAAATCTACTACATTCATGTCCTTGTTAGCTAGCATGTAGGTGATATAGTATGGTCCATTTTTATGTCTTCTTTTTTCATTTTTCTATATAGTCCTCTTTTATCTCACTACTAGGTCCTCACATAAAAAGAAAAGAAAAACATTACTTCTTTTTCTCATCTAAGGCCCCTAAGGTTTTACACCCCTTAGATGCAAGGATTCAAAGCACATCAACCATGTGGTACAAATGACTAAATCCCAAAGACGATCTGTAGCAATGAAATATTTTGGAAAGGTAGAGAGAGCTACCATGGTGACTCAGGAGAAACTTTAGCTTTCAAAAACAAAGCCAATTAGGCTGGTAGACATGTGGATCAGGACAACATTTGGTGGAAGAGGAAGAAAGATGACTAGAACTCTGGAGGTCCACCATACTAGATTTTGATATTCAACCATGAGAGCAGAAGAGAGAGCCGATATCATGTATCAAAACATTAAACATGCATTCTTCCAGCCAATGGATAAGGAGATGATTACTTTTCTTCATTTTCATTTGCATAACCATGTCATGGCGTGGGAACCATGAAGACCAAGGATGTCCAGTTTTATGTGGAGGTAATGGATGTGGTCCAAACTTTAGGAGGGAGCGAGGTTCAATGTATGATCTTGATGAATGATAGAAGAGGGGTTGGTCAGACAAACCAGGGGCACCTAGTCATGAGTAGGGACCTATAGGTTAGATTGGTGAAGCAAAGCACCAAGGAGGTCTTACAAGGAAAGGCTCTTGCCTGCCTACTCCTCTTCCTCTGTTTGAACCTCCTTAAGGTCCTCTACCCCTATTATATCCACCTCTTGTAGATGTTTCACCCCCATGCTCTGTGAATTTTGACTCTCCTTGGTTTCTTTGGTCATTGCCTCTACCTTGGTAGCCACCACGCTGTCCTCTTTGATCTCTTTGATCTCTGCCTTTGCCTCTACCCTTAGAAGTCTGATCTTGCTTCCTCTTACTCCTCTCTTCAATCTTTAATGCCAATTGATAACTTTGTTAGTTGCCTTGTTTGGGGCTTAAGAACCATCTCCTCTTGAATGTTCCACTTCAAACCGTTGAGAATACTGCCACCTTGATACTTTCATCACTTTGAGCATTGGACCTCATACAAAGTTTTTGGAACTCCTCAGTGTAAGTGTTCACATCTTGGTCTCTTTGCCTCAAGCTTTGTCTCTTCTTATGCAACTATATTTCATAATCATCTGGCATGTATGCTTCCCTCACTTTGGCAACCATTCCCTTCCAAGTAGAGATGGGTTGCTTGCCTTCCTTTTCCCTCTCTGTCTGAATGAACTTCCACCAAGTTAAAGGCCCGAGAACCTCTTAGTCTTGATTTAGCCACCTTTACCTTCTATGTAAATTTGACTCCATCACACTCAAAATGGTTTTCCATTCCCTCTATCCAATCCATAACTAAATCAGCCTCCATCTTTCCACTAAACAGTGGTACTCCTTCAAGTGCTTTTCCACTCAAAGCCTTCAATTCTTTCAAGAAGGGATCCTCCTTCAATATAGGGTCAGGTTCAGGGATTCTATCCTCCTCTGCAACCTCTTCTTCTTTTGCTATTCTTCCATCAAATCCCATAACATTCAGTGCTTGCTCAAGTTGGTCTAACTTCTCTCTCAATACCCTATTGTCTTCCTCTGTTTCTTCAACCCTCTTGGCCAACTCAGAATTTGTCACCATGATGCTAGAACCAATAGAATCTGTCTCTGACATACAAGATCAATCCCAAATCTTTTTCTTGCTCTAATACCAATCTGATAGGGAGAGGGGTTGGAGGAATCAATCATTGATTACTGCTCTAGGCCTTTCCTTGTAAGACCTCCTTGGTACTTTTCTTCACCAATCTAACCTATAGGTCCCTACTCATGACTAGGTGCCTCTGGTTTTTCTGACCAACCCCTCTTCTATCACAAACTCCAACCACCAAGTCCACCTTGGTTCATTGCCACAACTCTTCCTTAGCCTTTACACTATACTAAAGACCAATCTTCCCCAACACTCCATCAACTCTTGCAGGGGTAGTGATAAGTCTTAAAAGGCTTCAAACTGTCCTCCAAAGGTGTTTGAACAACCTCCAAGACTTCAACTTCCCATCGCTCTCACCAATCCTTTAGCTAGGGTTTGAAAGGCTAGTAGCCCTTGAGCCCCTATTAGGTCTCCTTCACCTACAAAGCAGGTTAGAACTCACAAATCTCAAAAGGACTTCCCACTCTTTTTCCAAGGTTCTTGGTTCACATGGACAACACTCAAAGATTCTTGAGGTCCCAGCCTTCCTTTGTTCGGTACAAAGCTCAAACATGAAATGGAGCAAAAACTAGGGTTTTAAGCCTTCCCTTGACAGTTAGCAAACTTCCAATTTGTTTACAAACAAAATGGATAGATGGAGCCTCCTCCTTCATGTAGTAACAAGGTAACACACCACCCTACCTCCTCCAAGAATAAAATCCTCAATGGCTTAGCACCCCTACAAGATTTGTGACCTGCACAACAAGTTTTTCCTAGCCGGACCTGCACTGGCTCGCCTAGGGCATCACTTTGCTAGCAACTCCTGCACTCAAACAAAACCTACCAACTAACATATGTACAAGCATGGTGTCTAGGCACTGTTTCCAAAATTTCATACGGTTTGTACTGTGGAAAAGTGCTCTAGCACCCCATTTACTCAACACTGCCTGTTTCAAGCCAGCAAGCACAAAGAAACCAAAATATTTACAAAGAGACAAGAAAACGATTGAAAGAACTATCTAAAGGCTACAAAAAACTTGTACTGGATTTATTCTACATCCTACACACAACACAGAACCAAATTTAATCCATTAGAGCCTTCTTTCAGACCAAAAAATAGAAAATTTCACTCAAAAAACTGTTTTCCTTCAATTTACAACAAAACAATCTGTACAAAGATACTTTCAACCTTGAACAAAGGTCAAGGAAACCTTTAAATATGCTTTCCCAACAGTTATTTTTCCAATGGGCCCTTCTTGGCCGCTAAAACACAAAAGGAGCATGTTTTTGCAAAAATTGTCAATAATTGCAAAAACCTCCATTCCTAAACTTTGGACTAGAACCTTTTTGTTTCTCACCCATGGTCAACATGACCTTATTAGAAAACATCATTCCAACCACAAAAATTCCTGAAGGCATACATCTAAGTCATAAACTCATTCTATACTTCAACATTTTTCCTAGTGTGCTCTCTATTGCTTCCTAGGTGCTCCTGCACCAATGAAATTAAGGAAGAACAGTTGACAAGAGAGGAATAGGAAAAATAAAATCAATACATAGTTTCAAGAATTTTTCAAGCGAGTAAGAGAGCTATGGGAGCAACCTCATCTAAAATATTTTGAACTAGAGTTTGATATACCATTTAGAGAGCTTGGTTTTCATGGAGTTCGTTTCAAAGCCTTTTCTTTTATTGTTCCTATGGTAAACTATTTGGTAGAGTTGGTGGAACTACCTTTCTTAGTAATCACTATTAGTGAGATTGAGATTGTTAACCTTGAGAGAGTAGGACTTGGGAAAAAGGGATTTGATATGGCTATTGTCTTCAAATAATTAAAGTGAGATGTACTCCATATGTATGCCATTCCTGAATCTTCACTTGATGGCATCAAGGAATGGATGAACTCCATGGATATAAAGTATTATGAAAGTAGAATGAACTTGAACTGGCAACCAATTTGTAAGACTATTA
>VDFB02129354.1:0-27301 GCA_007258455.2 Sequoia sempervirens
GGTACCTTTCATCATGGAAAGTACCCTCCAGAATGCTGGTTGCAAACTAATTTTTGGCATAATCAGCAAGCAACATGTCTCTCCAATCTGCAGTAAGTTCACACAGTGAGTTAAGATGAGGCCTTCTAGAGAGAGCATCGGCCACTTACATTAGGCTTTCCCTTGACATATTCACGTCAAAGTCGTGAAGTTTGTAGCTTACTCACCCATTTTTGTTGCCTCTCATTTAGATCCTTTTGGTGCATGAAATGCTTGAGGCTATTGTGGTCCATCTTAACCACGAACTTGTTCCCCACCAAGTATTGCCTGAACTTGGCTAATGCATGCATAATGGCAAGCATTTCTTTGTCATAAATCGAGTATGTCCTTTCAACACCCCGTAATTTTCTGCTCTCAAACACGATAGGGTGTTTGTCTTGCATCAGGACAGCCCCCACTCCTTCACCCGATGCATCACATTGCAGCTCGAATGGCTTGGAGAAATCAGGAATGGCCAAAACTGGGCACGAGCTCATGATCTTCTTAAATTTGTCAAAAACAACTTGAGCCTTTTCTGACCAAACAAAAGCTCCCTTTTTGGTGAGATCAGTAAGGGGAGCCGCATTCTGTGAATACCCCTTAACGAACCTCCGATAGAAACCACAAAGGCCCAAAAAACCTTTCAACTGAGTCAAATTTTCAGGTGGTGGCCAATCAACCACTACTTTGATCTTCTCCGGATCCACCTTTACTCCCTCAGCACTGATTATGTGGCCAAGGTACAATAACTCCACCATTCCAAATTCACATTTGGAAGCTTTTGCGAACAAACTCTCAGATTCCACGATACTAAGCACTTCCTCCAAGTGCTTGAGGTGATCTTCCCAAGTCTTGTCAGAATTCTTAATATCATCAAACAGTCTTCCTAAATGGCATGACTAAGAATTCAAAATGGCCATAGTGACATCTGAAAGCTGTCTTTTCCACATCTGATCCCCTCATTCGTATCTGATGGTAACCCAATCTCAGATCAATCTTCGAAAAGAACTTAGCCCCATGTAGCTCATCAATGAGCTCATCTATTCTGGGAATGGGGTATCTATTCTTGATGGTGCTTTGGTTCAAAGCACGATAGTCCACACACATGCACATGGTACCATCCTTCTTCTTCACAAGAACCACTGCAGATGCAAAAGGGCTCTTGCTTGGGCGTATGAAACCCATCTCCAACAGTTCTCGAATATTCTTCTCAATCTCATCCTTTTGCCTCTTCGGATACCGATATGGAGTTGTGATCACCGGTTTAGCCCCTTCCTTGAGCTCTATGATGTGTTCAGAACCTCGATCAGGAGGAGGCCCAAGAGGTAAATCAGCAAACACTTTACTCTTCTTGGTGAGTAAAGACTGGATATCTGGAGGATGCTCTATTTTCGTTTCAGCTGGACTAGCTGGAAGAATCATGCACTCCGCAGCCCACTCCACTTGGTCATGACGTATCAACCTTGCCATCCTCTTGAATGACACAATCCGAGGGCCACCATTTGACATTCCTCTCAACACCACCTTCTTTCCATCGGATTGAAACTTCAACTCCATAGTCTGCAGATTCAAAGAGATCTCTCCAAGAGATCGCAGCCATTGAATGCCTAGAACGACATCAGTATCCCCAATGTGAACTACGTAGAAGTCATCCTTGACTTCGTAGTTGCCCAACTGCATGGTCATGTTAGATATTTTCTTGGTGCAAGAAATATGGAAGCCATCGGCAACCATGACCTTGAATCCTTCGAACTCCTCTGTTTGCAGCCCCTTCTTGGCTACCACAACTTCATCAATGAAGTTATGAGTTGCTCCAGTATCGATCAAAGCAACGATTCGCTGCCCTTTGATCATCCCACGAACCTTGAATGATTCGTTTCTTTGAAAACTAGAAAGTTGAGCTAAAACTCCACCACTTTCCTTCTCATCTCCGGACTCTTCTGGAGCTCTCTCTTCTTCATTGTCTTCAAAATCAGATTGCTGGTCGGAAAAATCAGAACTATTTTCCCCAGCAGAATAGTACTCAATCTGATTGAACTTAACCCCTTTAGGACAAACATGGTCTTGAGACCATTTTTCCTGACACCGGAAACACAACCCTTTTCTTCTGAGTTCATTCAGGGTTTCTTGATCCAACCTGGTGACATGGGGATTGCGATTCTTGAACTCCTTGTGTTGAGGTCTCAAAGGCGGTCTATGCTGAGGTCTCTTCCCTTTATCCCTTTTCTGAAAGGGGGAGTTTGACTGAAATTTCGCCTTAGGAGCAGCCCACTCCATGTTTCTCGCCTTTTTCATGGCCTCTTGCAGGGTTGGTGGATCAAAGGCTTTAATCCAACCTTTGAGTGGTTCTGTCAACCCCTCACTGAAAAGAATCACCAACCTTCGCTCCGTGATTCCAGTCACCATGACTGAAAGTCTCTGAAACTCCGCAATGTAGGCATCCACTGTGCCATATTGTCTCAATTGAGCAAGCTCTCTGAAATGGATCTCAGGATCTTTTTTCTCAAACCTTTCGATGAGCCTAGTGGCGAACTCATCATAAGTTGTGATAGACCGATGACCTAGAGTAACGAGGCCATGGTACCACCACTCGTGCGCCACCCCATCAAGGTGTAGCGTAGCGAACTTGATCGCTTCTTCTTCCGCCATTGGTCTGAGAGCTAGATAGTTATCCAGCTTTTGAATCCATGCTCGGGCTGAACTTGTGTCACTTCCATCAAAGTGTGGAAGCGTCACCTTGTTGACTGCTTGGTACAAATCTCCTTGATTTGGTGGTCTTCTTTGATCAAAGTGCCTCCCTTGTCCTTTGTTCTTCCTTTTGTGATCCATGAAATCATTATAGGACATATCCATCCTGATGTCGGCAGGTAGAGAATCATACTCTGCACGACCCAGTCTCAACTGCTCCACGAATGAAGCATTCTCTTCAGGATCTGGCTGAGTGTCTACAGGTGCCAAAAAGGTGGGTTTGAATGGCCTGGAAGAGATGTAAGTGTTGTTTGACACTGTCCGAGCTGCATGCTCATCATGCTGGTTGGAAGCACTATGCTCCCCTCTGTGGCCTGAGTTGTTCTGTGGAGTGGTATTCTGACCCACTTTCCCCATCATGAAAGACACCATGTCCATCAAGGCATCCATCTTTTTTTCAAATCTCTTCCCGGGACTCATGGATCTTTCTCTTCCTTTCCCACTATCATCTCTGTTGTTGGTAGTCCTCTCGTTACCCCCAACTGACCTCTCACCTTCTGCCATATCTGATTCCTGAGAAGACTCCCAATGAGCCCTCAAGACTTCTGAAGCTGTCTGACCCTCTGGAGGCTGATGAAACTGGAACTGTTTCCCAACCTTCTTGTCTTCTCTTGCAAAGTACCTCTTTTCTCTGTCACTCATAGACAGACTGATCACAGGCTGGCAGGATCTTGGCTCTGATACCACTGAAATATTCCGAGCCAAATTTTTTCCTTTTTTCAATTTACAAATTACAAAGCAGAGCACCCGTTAAGGTTAGAGAATAAACCAAAACGTGCAAGGAAGCAACTCTAACCAGAATGGCGCCGATGATGGCGAGCATTGGTCAGAGGATCTCTACTCTAAATACAGAAAGGAACTCAACGTCAAGTACAAATTACAAAGCAGAGCACCCGTTAAGGTTAGAGAATAAACCAAAACGTGCAAGAAGCAACTCTAACCAGAATGGCGCCGATGATGGCGAGCATTGGTCAGAGGATCTCTACTCTAAATACAGAAAGGAACTCAACGTCAAGTATGTGCTACCCAATCCAAGGCGAGTGAGGGGCGACCATATGACGGAGTGATTACAGAATACAAAGCTTGAAATGAAATGCTGAAAGCAAGACAACTACTCAACACCCAGAATGTGCTTGCTCACCCAAAATGGGAAGTAGCTACCATAGGGCGGAGTTAAATTAATGACACTAACAAATGCTGAAAGCAAGAAGGCGATTACAATTCTGGTAAGCAAGAATCTAATGGCTGTCAGTACTACTGCCAGCTTACAATTTTAACGGTGAAAATCTTGCTAACAATAAAAACAGCATGTAATAGAGTTCTACAATATTCATGGATTTAATTGCTGATAAGTGAAGTTGAAGTTGAAGAACAATGATAGATCCAACCTCTTTTCCTCTTGAACCATTCCAGATGATGTCTCCGCAATACCCTTTGAGAACTTTCCACACCTTTCACGAACAGCAATGCAGATTTCTTCAAACTGTGTGACAGTCCTGTTCTTTCATCATAAAACCAGCAACATAGATATATCTTGAAAGACTCGGATCTCTTTCCAAACACACTCAACTAACCTATCATTGAATGCAAAGCACAAGGATGAAGGAGGCGTTCAAACTAGTAACACAAAACTAGACCAAAATGCAAACTTCATTTATTAGCACGAATCCCAAGACAGCAGAGATGGTACGGCCCAGCTGACAGGGGTGATTTCCTTTTAAAAATCAAGATCTGCACTATAAAATCTGAAAACTTGCAAACATTGGCGCCTATCCCATATGGAAAGGAATAGACAATACCCACAACCTAATTTTTTGTCTTTTTTGAATTACAAATGAAAAGGCGGATCTGTTGTAGTAAACATGCAAGTCTAGAACATGGCCAAAATGCAGAAAACAGGAATCTAAAGACTAACATGCAGATTACAATGCACTAATTCCAATAACTCACAACTAGACTAATAATTATCACTAGTCGTTGTCTTACAAACGAGAAGAGATGCCCAAGCTAGGAGGCCTTCATTCCTCGAAGCAGTCCCAGAGCCAATCCGGCAGCATAACAGTATATTCGTTAAAAGATCCAGAAATGATGCACCAAGACTCCTCTTTATAATTCTTCCATTGACTTCACAAAACCCTAAAATCTGCTTTTAGGTCAAAACCCACTCTCCTCAAGGATGGGCGTACTTTTCCTTCAAAGCTTTAGATTTGATATTTTAAATAAATATCATACTTTAATAAATGCGCCGAACATTAGCTTGCTCAGACTTTAGAAATAATTAAAATATTCCTTAATGAGGCGCCACCCTCAAAAGACCCCTTTTTTAAAACATCATTAAGTCATTAATCTAGGCCCATGGTCAACGTTAAAATATAATATTTAAAACGTGACTTTTTAATTACATGACTTAACTTATCCCTCCGAATGTGCCCTGAAGCCAATACTAAGCAAAACATCTGACCAACTAAAGCAGGAAGTCAACCGAACTGAACTCATCTGGAAAGCTGCCAAAAATAGAATTTACTAAAAATAGTAAATTCCAAAAAGTGCTCTGATTGCCGAGATGAACATACCATTGCGAAGCCCTCTGAAAACCCAGAAGGAATCTGCCATTGAATCCACCATCTCTGAGCAAAGACCTCCTCAAAATTAGGAAACCCTAATTCATCCTCTGACTAGCCTTCGAGTTCCCAAAGAAAGGCCAACGGTCACTGAAAATGTCAGGTTTGAGAAGGGGACATTACAAATGATGTGGGAGAAGCTCTCGCCGTGAAGACCCTATCCTTTTTGTCAAGATCTGAATGTAATAAATAATTTTTTAACCGCTCACTTCAAACATTCAAGCTTTGTTCCTTTAGTCATATTTATGTTGGAGAAATGATGAGGTTTTTCAACTCCTCATGGAGGCCGAAGTTAGTTCTACACCCATTTGAAAATGTCGCTGAGAACACTAGAGAAAGTGGCTTGGTTCGACACTGTGCCCATTCTCATTCTACTGTAATTAAATAAAGTCGTAGTTTTCACTGCTCAAAAATGGATAACCACACGGATTGTGTATTGTGTTTGCTTGAGAGTCTTTGAAATCATACATAGTGATGCATGTAGGTGTGAAGGCGTGAGCATAGGGGGCACGATAGCTAGTAGAATTTGTGTGAAAGTTCCCAAAGTGTGTACAATCTTATAAGAACTTTCGTGATAATGACTTCCTTATATTTATGCAGTGACAATTGATAGTTCCTGAATATTGATGTTCTTTGTTACTATTGGTTTGCCATTTTGCCTGAAGCCTTGACTCAACAACCAGTAGAGGATATGTTATGACAGTCGCACTAAGTTTTGCAAGTACTCTAAGTAAGAAGATCTCTATTGCACTTAGATCCTAGAGATCTGGCTTGTTCAGGACACGTTTGGTTCTAAGGTGCTTTAACAAGGTCTCATAAACTGTAAATTGAATAAATGGATTGCTCGTTGTAGTATAACTTCTTTCTGGAATCCCATAATCCCTACATCATAAACATGTTATTCCAAAATAATGGGTATAATGGGCATAAACACTAATACAGATCTGCATTATGTGCTATGTGGGTAGGATCCACTACAAATTTAATGCTACTCAAGCTTCATGACATCATTGATATCACTGTTACTCCTCTCAATAAACCAGTAATTTCTAATGATTCAATTTTACTAATGCTGAATTCATCAAATAGCTCAATCAAAATCTTTATCCGCATCTCCACCTTAGCTCCAAATGGGAGGTCACCTTTGACATACACATCTACACCATGTCGTAATGATCCATTCCATCGACCCATGTTATATTCCAAGGCAGATTTCCTTCACAAAATATTGCTTCTTGTTAATAGTCTTTATATCCTTTAAGGCTTTGGTGGAGCTGTTAGTGGTTATTCTAATCACTTGAAACCCCACCAGCGGCCTTTTAGGTGGTTCTTATAACTATGCACAGCAGCCTTTTAATAGGTTTTGATTACCAAGCTAAATATCGCTCGAAGCGACTTCCCACATATTGTATTTGTTCGAGCTGTGATCACCCTTTCTGTCTATTATATGAAGCCCATCCACAGTAAATAAGTTAATTTGTTGCACCATGTGATTGGCAATTTATCGCAATCCTTAAGAATCCTTGATCAATAGATGTTTCTTGCCTTCAATCTCTTCATAGTACAGGGCAATTTACACTTCTTCATACTTTTGTTAGAGAACAAAAGGCTTATATTCACCTTTGCGATTATCGTGCCAATATTTTAAAAGCTATGTTGAAGCTCAGCCTTCATGATAAATCCAAGTTATTGCATAACATTGTTAACTACATGTGGTGTTAGTCTTAGAGAAAATATAATAACAAGCATCATCCTTTGTCGCGGCTGCTCTCTTTGCAAGAACTTGCATTAGCTCTATCTATTGCATGTCTTTTCACACCCTATCCTAAAAGTTGTTCTTTGAAGGAGAAGTCTTTGTAAAGAATTTTTCTCAACTGAACGGCCAGAGCATTACTTGATCCATGAGTAGTGAATATCAAAATCAATTCCTTCATCACATCAATGTTGTTGTTGAGCATTTGTTTGGTCTTCCAGTGAAATAGGATTCCTCATTTGCCTAGGCCGAGCAACAAGACTAATTATAGCATTTCTTAAAATGAACTTGGGTTCAAAAAGGTAACCATTAATCTAACTTGTATGGAAGAGGACATAAGTTGCGGTATTTGGGAATTCAATTGTAAGAGTAGTGTTAATGAGAAAGTGAAACCAAAGTCATGAAAGATATGCAGGTAATCAGGGAACATACTTGCACAACCATCATAGGCTTAATTTGCATTTTGACAAGGTAATTTAAAAATTTTGAATGACCAAAATGAGGGCTAACAGTGGCTCTAATTGGGGACTACATTTTCTACAAGAATGCAGAGAACTTCCATAATCTTTGGGGCAGACCAGTCCTTATTCATTGGGCCATAGAGTCAAGGAAAAACAATAGGAGACAAGAGCAAACCCAAAAACGGGACAAAGCAGAAACAAAAACAAAACCACCAGCACAACAAAAACTCCTACTATGTACATGGTAGGAAGACCCTACCTCAGATGGCCCCAAGACAATATATTATCTAAAAATTTTGGGCCCCAACTTGCAATATCAATAAACTCATCAGATTTAACTGCTAATTTACTTGTCTCAATCCCTTCTTTGTTTTTTATCCATCCTACATATTGGTTTAGAATTTTGACTAAAAACGGAACAACTTGAATCTTGTGCAATATTTACTTCAAAATGAAAAGACTCAAGAATGGGATGATTGATTACCTCATCATCTGCTATATTATTTTCGTGAACCTCATCAACAAACTTAAACGCTTCATATTAAGGTTGCAAACAAGAAGAAAAGGTGTTTGAAGATTCAGTTACCTTTTGAAGTTGATTTTTAAATGCACCTTCAACTGCATAATGTATATTAACATTATGAGAAATGAAAGCCTCCATTTCTGATAACTTGTTGGCATCTTTCTTTTCTGAAACTTGATCTTCCACCTTCATGTTGGCTGCATCTAATCTAATACCAATACCCTCAAATGTGAAAGCTTCGATTTCTAGGGCATGTAGAGGCTTTAACACTTTTTCATTTCTATTTGGTTCCACATTATTCATATTGGTAGATGCATCTCTGGTATTTATTGCAGTTGAAGCAGAAGATGTCATACACGATGGTTCACAAGGAGAGTAACTTTCTTCATCACTTGAAGAATCAGAACCATCTTCGTCTACCTCACAGTTGAGATTATATATTTCAGCATTAAAATATTTAGTCCCAACATTACTTTATTTTCTTGAAAATGATTTTGGTCAAAAACTATGAGATTGAAACACTCAACTAAAGGGCGTAAGAGGTTTGATGAATTTATATTTTGAAACATCGGGGTTTTGTACTTTTGAACCACACAATTTTGTGCATATCTTTCAACTTTATCTTTCTTCCATACCCCAAATAAAATAAAGTCATCTTCAATATTAATAGCTTCTTGTTTTGTGATCTCAAGATCACGTACCTTACTTTGCTTCAAGAGGAAATTGACATCGTGATGTAATGCTCCAGAAAAAGTGATCATTTGTAGCTCTTTACTTGGCTGAAGATTATAAGGAATCTTTTTAAACATCTATCAAACCATTTTACAAATTCCCTTATAGATTCACCCGCTTTCTTTTTCATGCTGGGAAATTGAGATGAAAGTGCACACACATCAACTACTGGTTTAAATCTTCCAAGAAACTTCTTCTTCATGCTGTCCCAATTCATAATGCATCCATCCTCTAGAGATTGAAACCAAACAGCAGCAGCTCCAATGAGAGACTCAACAAATAATCTAATGAAAACATTTTCCTCTTTTACCCCCAAAACTCCACAAGCTATAGTGAACGCCCGAAGATGATCATCTGCAACCTATGAATCTCCTCCATTAAAGTTCGAAAAAAGCTTTCTTGAACTTGCAGGCAAGTCTGAATATTGTGGCAGCGCTAAAGGTCCAAACTAAACACACCATGTTTGGGGTGAAGGGAATGCCATAATGCAGATTTAGGAAAAGAATGGCTAGATCTTCTACAAAAAATATATTCTAAGCGTGTTCCATTGTAATGTCCCCTTCTCAGTTGTGATCATTTCAATTGACCGTTGGCCTATTCCGGAGACCCGTAGGCTACGCGGATGGTGAAATTAGGGTTTCCTAGTTTTGAGGGGGTTTTTGCTTGAAGTTTGGAATTCTGATTGCGGATTCTTTCTGGGTTTTCAGAGAGCTTCGCAGTGGTGTGTTCAGTTTGGCATTCCGGGCAACTTCGCGAATTTACTATTTTTAGTAAATTCTATTTTTGGCAGTGGACAGTTTGGATTCAGTTCAGTTGGTCCTCTTCTTCAGTTGTTTCAGCTGGCACTTCAATTCTTGGCCTTGGGCGCATAATTCCTGGAGAGATAAGTATTTTCACTATAATATTATATTTTAATATTATACCCCTTGCCTAGCAGTACAACTTTAAGTTGTTTTTAAAAAGGGGAACTTTGAGGGTCAAGGCGTCATGGAGAGATAAGTAATATCTTTAAATGTCAAATATTGTGATTAAGGAATTGGACGCCTATTTGTGAGGTTTGATTTTATTTTAAAAGTGAAATATTTCAAAGGAGAAAAAAGGACGCCATTCTTTGGAGGGAAAAGGTGAATTTGAAATTAGGGTTTTGGTGCCTTCTAGAAGCTTCTAGATGTTTCTCTCTTGTCTATTTAATCAGGCCTCAGCTTTTCATTTGGGATCTTTTGTCTTCTACACCGTTATGCTGCTGGATTGTCTTCAGGCACTCGCTTCGAGGAAAGCACACTTCCTAGCATTGGCTCATCTTCTTGCTTGAAAGATAGCAACTAGTTGAGAGGTTAGCTTGTAGTTGGGTTGTTTTGGCATTGTAGTTGAGTTTCTTGCATTTAGTTGATGTTATTCAAGCATTTTGTCATGTTTCAGAGTTGCTGATGTTGCATAGCTGTAGGCAGTTTTCATTCATAAATCAAAAATACAAAAAGATATTGTTTTGGGTATTCAATATATCATCTTTCCTCATTGGGGCGACCCACCTTGCAAAGTTACAGATTTTTATCCGCTGTTTTGGATTTTATCTTGCTAGTTCGCCCTTTAAGGGGGCCGTACCATTCTGTTATTGCTTTGGGATTTGTGCAAAAAGAATACGGGCTGTTTGGTGAGGGTTTGAGTTCTTAAATGGGGCGCTTTCATGCCTAGAGCAATCTGCACTTGATATTTCATCATTTGAGTTTGAATTAGGTGAGATATGAGCTTTTGAGTGAGGATTGGGTTGCAGATTTTCCCCTTATATTGCAGGTCTGATAAAATCAGAATTAAGTAAATCATCTCTTGCTACGGGATTGAGCATTGTAAGTTGTTTTTGGTCCTTGCAAGACACTTTACACAGCTGCAGCAATGAAGACTTGAAAAACTCTAGTTTAAGTGAATATTCTAATATATTGTAAGCTGTTAGTAGTACTATCAGCCATTCATCTTTATCTTGCAATTTAATCTATTGTACATTCCCACTGAATAAGTGGAAGAGGCTGGCTTGCCGCCTGTTTGCTTTCAGTTGTGTAGTCTAGGGACCCTCTAACCATATGCTCACCATCACTCGGCGCCATTCTTGGTTAGGGTTACATTCTGTCCATCATGCATTGATCCTCTGACCATATGCTCGCCATCCCTCGGTGCCATTCTTGGTTAGGGTTCCTTCAGTTCTGCATTTGCATAGATCCTCTGACCAATGCTCACACCTTGCCCACATCGGGATCCTGGTGTACATTCCGGTTAGAGTTACTTTCCGCATCGTTTTGGTTTGTGCTAACCTTAACGGGTGCGTGTTGCATTGTAATCATTTGTGAAAATCAAAAAAAAAAATGGTCCGATTCATTACATCCATATATTAGAGTCGCCAACCTCCATTCTCGGGGAGGTATCTTCAAATTGCTGAGAAAAGAAAATACTGGAAGACACTGGTACATCAATTCTTTACCCCAACGGAGTCACAAAAAATCTTTTGGCTAACAGATTGGGCACTTGAAGATTTATCAGCTCTTTTCTCGGAAAGGTGCAATCGTTCCCAACACGTCTGGAAAGATCACAATTTCATTTGTGACTTTCCTCTAAATTTTAGAGGTACAGCTCCCTCATATCATTTAGATGATTTCTAGGTATACTTTTAACCCGAAAGTAGAAAAGGATAAAACTAACAGTTATGCATAACAATGCCACAGATGTGATTGACAAGTATAGAATAAAGAAGGTGTGAATAGATGACACACAGATCAACCACTTCACACCCACGAGCGGAAATCAGGAAAGAATGAACAACTACTCCTTTCAAACAATAGGTTTACCAGAACTCAAGACCCTGTGACAAACTCCATAATAATCTGATATGACAAGATGAACATCAAAGAAAGATCACAAAAAAGACACAGGAAATCTAAATCTAAAAGAAGAATTAATAAACACACAGATTTAGAAAAGCCTCCTTCATTCCTGATGCAAAAATCAGGCTTACAGACCCTTTGCATCTGTACATAAGATTATTGCTTGCTTGAAAAGAAAATTGTTGTTTAAATGTTACATTTAATCACTATCTTCTCAGAAAAACTCCCCTACAAGTCCCTTGTTCGATAGCAGCAAAAAGATCCCTTCTTGCTGAAAATTTCACCATAAATAACTTCTTCCCCTTCTCCCTGTAACTGATTCTTGATAATCAATTAATAAAGAAATGTTTTCCCTCTTGGCTATTTGTAACTACTTCTTGGTCCAGCTTTTGAGTTTCCGGTAATTTCAAAAACTCTTTTTCTCCGATAAACTTTTCAGATTCCCGTCGGTTCTTTTGAAGGAAATAAGATGTAGGCTCAAAACTATAGTGACCCCAACTAAGGAAAGGTAAATTCGTCTCATCAATGCCTCAAGAAGGTTGTTTATGTCATCAGCATCAATCAAATGCTCCTTCTATGCAAACTATGGATAGGGTCCAGAAATAAACTTATACTTTTATCCCTAGTTGCTGCTTTGAAATTCAACATAGCAAGTACAGAGGATAAAATATGACTTTTGATGTCATTCCCCTATCATAAAGGGCCATTTCTAATAGTATTTTGACATAACCCATCAATGAGACGTTACTCCCACTGTGTATTCATGCCGAGGAGAACACCGGGAAACATCTTAAATGAAAATAAAGACATCCTAGATAATAATCGAGATTGATTTACTTCGCCCAAATTACCCTGCTAAGCTTTCCCAACACCATTGTTATGGATGGCTTCTTAGCATCAGTACTCTTCTTATGGATGTGACCCATCGAGTGATTCCAACACATTGGAATCATAACCATCATCTGTTGCATTGTCTGATGATATGACTTCGCTCTCAAACATGCCATTGTTGGTACATCATAATCTCGACAATTTGTTCTACGAGCATGCTCTAGATTTGTCATCTGCACAAATCAAAAATATTTAACATTTGAGTTGTGTTTTCACAATTTGTTGCATACTTATATGAGCACTTGTGATAATCAACGTTTTCCTTTTATAACCTGCGATGCTAGGAGAGTAGAACTCAAACGCAAGTTCTGAAAATTAGATATAAAAAAATGCCAATGATGTGGGAGAAGCTCTCACCGTGAAGACCCTGTCCTTTTTGTCAAGATCTGAATGTAAATTATAATTTTTTTACCGCTCACTTCAAACCTTCGAGCTTTGTTCTTTTAGTGATCTTTATGTTAGAGAAATGATGAGGTTTCTGAACTCCTCATGGAGGCTGAAGTTAGTTCTACACTGATTTGAAAATGTCGTTGAGAACACAAGAGAAAGTGGCTTGGTTCGGCCTTGCACCCATTCTCGGTCTAATGCAGTTAAATAAAGTTGTAGTTTTCACAGCTCAACAATGGATAACCACATGGACTGCGTATAGTGTTTGCTTGAGAGTCTTCGAAATCATTCATAATGATGCCTATAGGTGTGAAGGTGTGAGCATAGGGGGCGCGACAACCAGTAGCATTTGCGTGAAAGTTCCCAAAGTGTGCACAATCTTATAAGTTCTTTCGTGATTATGACTTCCTTATATTTATGCAGTGACAATTGATAGTTCCTATATATTGATGTTCTTTGTTACTACTGGTTTGCCATTTTTCTTGAAGCCCTAACTCAACAACCAATAGAGGATATGTTATGACAATCGCACTAAGTTTTGCAAGTGCTCTAAGTAAGAAGATCTCTACTGCACTTAGATCCTAGAGATCTAGCTTGTTCAGGACATGTTTGGTTCTAAGGTGTTTTAACAAGGTCACATAAAGTGTAAATTGAATAATTGGATTGCTAGTTGTAGTATAACTTCTTTCCGGAATCCCATAAGCCCTACTTCATCATAAACCTACTATTCCAAAATAATGGGCATATGCACTAATACAAATCCACATTATGTGTTGCGTGGGTAGGATCCACTATGAGTTTAATGCTACTCGAGCTTCATGAGATCATTGATATCACTGTTATTGCTCCTCTCAATAAACCAGTAATTTCTAATGATTCAATTTTACTAATGTTGAATTCATCAAATAACTCAGTCAAAATCTTTATCCGCATCTCCACCTTAGCTCCAAATGGGAGGTCACCTTTGACATACTCATCTGCACCATATTGTAATGATCCTTTCCATCAACCCATGTTATATTCCAAGGTAGATTTCCTTAACAAAATATCGCTTCTTGTTAATAGTCTTTATCCTTTAAGGCTCTAGCAGGGCTGTTAGTGGTTATTCTAATCACTTAAAACCCTGTCAATGGCCTTTTAGGTGGTTCTTATAGCTATGCACAACAACCTTTTAATAGGTTTTGATTACCAAGCTAAATGTCGCTCGAAGCCACTTCCCACATACTGTATTTGTTCAAGTCGGGATCACCCTTTTTGTCCATTATATGAAGCTCATCCACAGTAAATAGGTTAATTTGTTGCACCATGTGATTGGCTATTTATCGCAATCCTTAAGAATCCTTGATCGATAGATGTTTCTTTCCTTCAATCTCTTCATAGTACAAGGCAATTTACACTTCTTCATACTTTTGTTAGAGAACTGAAGGCCGATATTCACCTTTGCGATTATCGTGCCAATATTTTAAAAGCTATGTTGAAGCTCAATATTCATGATAAACCCGAGTTATTGCATAACATTGTTAACTACATGCGGTGTTGGTCTTAGAGAAAATATGATAACAGGCATCATCCTTTGTTAGTCTTAGTTAAGAAGATTTGTCATTGATGTCAAAATATTGTTGAGCAATGGATTATGCCATCTTGTTAGAAGAAAGATGGCACCATCTTCATATTCAGATCTGAGTTTTAAGTTTGGAGCTGAAGAAATAATAATGGAACGAATGAGTTTGAAGAAATTTATTCAGACCTCAGACAAACAAGTTTGGCGCTGAAGAAATAATAATGGAACGAATAAGTTTGAAGAAATTCGTTCAGACCTGGACAGTTCGATATGACTATAGTTTGTGATAAATTTGTATTACAAATTGATGAGATGATTAGTGTATCTAATCGGATTTCAAAGAAACGCGTTTTTATCAAAGCACGGGTTAAATAATAAGGACACGTATTTTCTTTTAAATACGTACTAGTAAAAGACTATATTAGAAATGATTTTTCAAGGACGCGTAATTTCCATTTGATACGTATTGATTAAGGAATTCGTTAGAATTGTTTTCCACGGACAGATCTTCATCAAACGGCATGAGTATTATAGACGCAAGTTTGTAAAAGACGTATTCTTGAAAGGATACGAGTTAATATATCTAACCAATGTATTAACACCACTAAGTGCGGTCTAAGAGAAAACATAACTTACCATTCATAAGTTACTTGAAGAGATGCGTTTCTAAGGAAATGCATTTATTCCTTAAAAATAAACAGGTTCAGCCAGTAGTCATTAGTAATTTCAAAAAGACGTGATCCTCAATATTTCACAAGTGCGGCTGAAAAGAAAATTAAGGAGAGGGTTTATTAAAGGTATTTTAAATCTGAAAAATTAATTAAGACTAGTTCACACTCAAATGAAGAGGTGCGATTAGTCAAGAGTTGTGTTCTCTCACTACAAGGGATGCAAGTCTTGAACAAGATATATATTTGGCATTCATTTCAAGTTTTATGGTGTGGTTGTTATAGGATAAGCAGTTCAGTCTAAAGACCCATCTCCTTGTGTGGGCTTAGGGTGATATCATTTATCACATAGAGCAGATTGGAGAGTTGGGAATGTGCAGATCAGATTGAAGGCTATCATACATCCATCAAGACAAGGTTTGGTGGCTTCCACTAGGGGTTGGTGCTCCTTGTAGGTAGGAGCCTACTAAATTTGTAAAGGTCTAGGTGTTCCTTGTAGGCTACATTCTACTAAATCATCTTGTTGTAAATCTGTAGATTGGTGCCTACTTTGTAAAAAATCATTTCAAGTAAAGTTGTGTCAACTTGTGGAAATTGGTTCATATCAAAAGTTGATAGTAATAAGTTTCAAAAAGAATAAAATTGAAAGTTTGTGTTGATTTACTGATTCAACCCCCCCTCTGAGTAAATCTTTGTGCTCTTCACTAAGTGCTCCATGTCATGAGCCCGTGTGATAGCATCTTGATTGGACTCAGGTTTGAAGGCCTTGATCCAACCACAAAGTGTCTCGAGTAGACCCTCAATGAACAACATGATTAACCTATGCTCCGACACCTCTAAAACCATAATCGAGAGCCTCTGGAACTCATAAATATATGCATCTACTATACTGCTCTGCTTGAGTTGTGCCAACTCTCTAAAGTGTAGCTCTAGATCCTTTTGGTCAAATATGTCTATCAGCTTCTGAGTAAAATTCAGGCATTATGTGATACTGACATGGCCCAAGGTAACTAACCCATGGTACCACCACTCATGAGCCTCACCCTCCAAATGTAAGGTAGCATACTTAATTGCCTTTGACTCCAACATAGGGTTGAGTTGGAAATAAGTGTCCAACTTCTAAACCCATGATCTAGTTGTGCACTTACCGGAACCATCAAATGAAGGGATAGAAAGTTTGCCCACCTTATTCTACAAATCCTGATTTTGAGGACCCCTATTCTAATCTCTAGGTCTATTTCTATATTTTATGGCACAGAAGTCCTGTGGAGTCATGATTGCATGGAGCTCATCTCCCAAGGACTGATATTCTCTCAAATAATCAATGAAACCTTCACCTGGTGCTTGTTGTCCTAGATTACCAACTGGCTATCCACCCAAAAATTGAGACATAAGAGGCCTAGGAGTCACCCTACTAGCTGTCCTTGTGTGACTATGTGTAGTTATATGAATGTTACTTGTTTCTCCATTGTTTAGATTATTCCCATTGCCTCCATGATGACCATTTGTATCCACTATAGGAATGTGACCACCGTTATTCCTGTCATCCATCATCTGATTTAGGAGCTGAACTACTTGTTGTTGACCTCTAGCCAAGTCATTGAGGATCTATAGTGTGCTATTCTTAGGTATTTCACATCTATCACCCTTGTTTTCCTCCTTTGATGAAGAATATGAGGCAAACAAATCAAAGCCTTCCTCTCTTGCTCTTCTCCTGTATGTTATGTAGGCCTAATCTTCAGGATTCATAAATGATCATGTGATTGAAAACCACTGAATACACAAATGGCAGGAAGACCAGCTCTGATACCACTATAAAGAACCCTTTTGAATTGTGTAAAATTTGTATGATTTGCTTAGTTTGATAGATGTACCATTTTATCAAACTATCTACAATACTTTGCAATTGGATATGTCAATGAAAATCAAAATGATAGGAAAATACAGTAGAAGACCTATATGATATCCTCAACGAACCAACTAGGGTGGAATCGTTTCACCATAGAAACTAGATGCTCTACGGTTTCCCTATTCCCAAGACCATGAAGCTTCGAGAGCTCTCAAAATGAAAAAGAGACAATCCAAGCATGAACAAAAATGAGCCTCCAAATCTCCTTTTATATTTCTCACTTTAATTTCCCACTCAAATAATAAAGTGACCACTCAAATATAATAAAGTAACTTTTATAAAGTTCCCTTTTAATATTTCACTTAAAGTCACTTTATAACATATTTAATTAATCACTTAACATTAGCTTTTTAATTTTTGCTTTTCCCACCAGGTAATATTAAATAATTAAATAAATGAATTCCCTTATTCCGCCTTTAGCTTTCAAGAATTAAAAAGGCTAAATTAGCATTCTAGGTGATTATAGAGAAGGGGACATTACAGACATGCTTATCGTCGGTGGACTAGGGGCAATAGACATCCACCAACTCAATGGTTTAGTGTGCTATGGTAATCTTGTTAATGGCCTTATGTGATGTGATTGTTACACTTAAACCTTATCTATGGACAATCACAAGTAGTATGGGATGTTTGCCACCATCACAACTAGTGTAGAAGAGCAAAAAAAAGGATGAGACCCACAGTGATGTATGGAATGCATCGACATCCCTTTTCTAGCTAGGATGCACTAAAATGGTAGGTGTTAGTCATTCATTGTGGATGTGTCAATCCTTCACTATGTATATGTTAATCACTTAATGTGGATGTATTAGTCATTTACTATGTATATGGTAGTCACTCATTGTGTACTTCTATTAATGGCCTCAAGTATTGTGCACATTGTTATACTGATGTTCTTGCCAGTGATGACACCAAGTTGTATGAGATGATTGGTTGTCATAGAGCGGTGGATTGGGAAAAGGAATGAGACCCATGGAGCAATATGGGATGCACTGACATTCATCTAGAGGTGATCTACTTATGGGATTGTGTTATTAAACCAAGGAATGAGATGATGTATACAATAGATTGCATCCACTTCCATGGTGCCAATTGTTCTTTATGTAAACATGTGATATATGTGTGGATCGTTCACACTGGATATATCTGATGTATGCTTCTAGGCTAGTCATAATTGTACTTGTGATGTGCATATGAGTAAGTCACTATTGTACTTGTAATGTGTGTGTGAGCTATTCATTGTTGTATTTATGATGTGTATGAACTAGTCACCCTATGTATGAGTGGTGTATGCTTGAGCCAATCACTATGTGAACTTGGGATTATTGAATGATATGACCCCTATGTGAATTTTTGTGTGTTTGTACACTAATGATTGATATTGATTGCTATGAAACAAAAAATTGATGGCTATTTGTTATCATTCTATTGTAATTCAACTAAATTGAAAGCTTACACTTAATTAATAGTCATGAGATAAAAACGAGATCAAAAATGTCATACAAGATGAGAAGATGAACTCTCTATCATTGGTGTACACATAGCCTCTGATTCCGAAAAGGGATACATATGAAGGGTCATCACGAATGAACCCTTGAGGCTTAGCTTAGGTTCTAAAGATGGCTCTAACCTTTAGGAGCTTACCACTTGGTGGCATGGAGTTGTCGCCACGATGGTGGTCAGTTACTTGGTAGTTGTGAAATAAAACTATAAAAAAAACATATTAGCAACCAAGGGGTGGTTTTTACATGTCTCTTACCACTAGTCAAAGATCAAAGTCTAGAAAAGATACATGATAGTAAGAACAAGTCCAAAACTCCATTAAGGCAAACAAAAATTCTAGGGTCTAGAGGAAAGTGTAGAAACCCCTATTCTCACTATCCGGAAAACTGAATGTTTTTTTGTTTGTTTTTTATTTTTGTGAATGTTTTTGGTTTTTGCATGCAATAATCAAGAATGCGATTTTGAAAGAATTGCTTCTAAAATCTATAATAATTCAATAAGTTGAAAACCGACATATTTGAATCTCTGAATCAATAGCAAATAGTTTTATTATGTTTTCTCGGTGCTTACAATATTCAAACCCTAACATGCAAATAAAAAGGCAAAGCTGATTGCATTAATTAAAAACCTGATTTGCTAATTACAGGCGCTCTAGAATAATGTAGGTTTTTGTACGGCCAACCTCATATAACATTTCTCCTGCCTCGAAAAGTGTGCAAACCCATGAGATATGCAAGGCATCCCATTTGATGTTGGCAGAGACTGAAAAAGCTACGCGTCCCACTCTACAGGAGAAGTACGGCCTCAAGGCTGAATAGTACGGCCCAAAACCAGCAAGAATAAATCCGTACCTTCTTGGAAAGTGTTCCAAATGTCTGAGAACAGACAATGAGAGCAAAAAGATCCCCTCTAGAAAGCAATCGATCAAAACCCTGACTATTAAGAACTCGCAGTAAAAACTGTAATAACCTCTGAATGAAGTTATTCAACTGTAGGCAATAAATCAGCTGATATCTCATAGCCTCGGAACTGCAACACTGAAGATGGCTCATTCTCCAATGCAAATAGACAACTGAAACTCTTGGCTCCGTTCTCTGAAGGAAGAAGTGACAAATTTGATTTTCATAACATAATGAAATGAGTTTCTCTCAAAGAAACTTATAATTCCTCAGTTGGGTCGATTTCTCTCAAAAAGCACCAATTAAAATAAACTTGAAATTTCACTTTTAATTATTCAATAGTTGGATGCCCCTTTTTAATTAAAATAATTAATTAAAAATGGCCCCTTCTTCATGATGGTCGACCCCCTTTAAATAATCACTTAAGTTATAATATTAAATAATATTATAACTTTATAATATAAGCTTAAAATTAATTAATATTTATTTTGGCAAATAAATATTAATATCTCTCTCAAAACAGGTCCGATTGACGAACCGGCTGAAGCCAAATGATAAGTGACTGAATCCGCATACGACCAGACCATATTACTAAAAATAGAAGGGGTGCTCCGCTGAGTGACTCTACTTACTAAAAATAGTAAGTCAAGCAAAAGATGTCCGAACGACCCCGAACGAAAGCCAAACTGAGTGATTCTGCCAACTGAAGCCAAGCCAAGCCTCAACTATACCCTCTATCCACCCTATCAGCCTACGAGGGTCACATAATAGGCTAATCTCATGAGCTGAGAGATGTCAACTAGAAGGGGACATTACGATGCGCCCCTCTGAGAATTGCTTGTCACTCCAAGCTTAATCTCCAGCTCAGGATCTTTTGCAAAATCTCCCTCCTTTCTCCCACGTAGCATCCTCCTGGGTAAAATCTCTCCTTCACCAAATATTCACGGTAGGTCACTCCTGCATTAGTGTCTTTCCGTATTCGGGGATGAACTCGGTGCTAAGATCAACTTTCCTAGATCATCTAAAGGAATTAAAAGGCTAATGGAAAGATTACCACCACGATTATCTAGCGCCTTCTTGAGGCGTGACACATGAAAAACATTGTGCGGGACGCCACTATCCGCCCGAGGAAGCTCTGGCTCATAAGCCACCTCTCCAACCGCCTCAAAATCACGAGAAAGGACCATAATACCGTGGCTTAAGCTTCTCCGAACCACTCTTCCTAACAGTAGACTGACGGTAGGGCTGCAGCATGAGGTATACCATGTCTCCCACCTCAAAAGATCTGATACTCTTTTGATCGCATCTTTGCTTACGCTGATTTATTGCCTTAGCAATATTTTCATAGAGCCCTCATAGTGTCACATTTCTCACGCAATAAGTCTCGAGCACTAAGGCACTCACGTCACTCAGTAGCAAATCCGAGGAAAACTAAGAGGCCTCATAACCGCTACAGCATGCATGAAGGGACATTTGGATGGGTCATGTGAAAGAAAAGTAGTGTGGCAATGCTGTAAAATATATATCCACTTGGCCTTTTTACACCTTTTGCTGCCCACCACAATGTAATTCCTAGATAGCCTTCCACCCATTTTGTTCACTATTTACACATTAAGATACCCATCGATTGCGGTGGTAACTGGTAACCGATGTGTAGCTTTCGGTCACAAAGTCCAGCACCTCCTGCCAAAGTGGCTAGGGGCGACTATCACATGGCTAGCTATGGAGGCGCCCATGGCAATCACGAAACCTCACGGAGAAAACCTGCGCTACGTATGGCTATTGGCGAAGTGTGGTGGTATTCGAGGAAAGAAGTCGGTATACTTAGGTCGTGAGATCCACAATACATATATGCGATGCGATCCTGGGCTTTAAGGCGGCCCGTATAGAAATCCATCGGCAGGCGTTTGCTTCCTATCAAGAATCGGAAGTGGCTGCAACAATCCTGCCAGATACGTGTTCTCCTACTTGTTCTGCTGACAAACAGGGCACTCACGCACATACTGAAGAACATCTGCCTTGAGACCTTTCCATGTAAACCTTTCCCGAACTTGTCTGTATGTTTTAAATTACCCGGGATGCCCTGCTGTGGGTACATCATGAAAGGCTCGCATAATGGTGTTCATCTCATATCCTGAGATCAAGAAAATCCTGTTCCTGTAGATGATCAAGTCATTCACAAGTGTGTACCTAGTGTCCACCATAGATCCCTCAACAATACCAGATGCCCAAGTATCCTTAGCATACTCTGCCACAATCAAATGCCTCCAGTCCTCTGTAATATGTACCATAGAACTCAGATAAGGTAGGCGTGAGAGGGCGTCAGCAACAACATTCTGGGTACCCTTGATGTAGGTGATATCAAAGTCATATGCCAGTAACTTACTCACCCACTTCTGCTGACGGTCATTTAAATCTCGCTGCCCTAGGAAATGCCTCAAGCTATTATGATCAGTCTTAATACAAAACTTACTGCCCACGAGATATTGCCTGAATTTGGCCAAGGCATGCATTATGGCCAGCATTTCCTTATCATAGATACTATAAAGCCTCTCTGGTCCTTTGAGTTTTCTGCTCTCATAAACAATCGAGTGCTTGTCCTACATAAGCACCGCTCCAATACCCTCACCAGAAGCATCACACTGAAGCTCAAAAGGCTTCATAAAATCTAGTAATGCCAACATTGGACACGTAATCATAAGCTCCTTGAACCTCACAAAACACTCTTGTGCCTCAGGAGTCCAACAGAATGCACCTTTTTTCAACAAATCCATCATAGGTGTTGCATGGCGTGAATAACCACTGACAAATCTGCGATAGAAACCGCATAACCCAAGGAATCCTCGCAGCTATGTAAGGTTCGCTGGGGTAGGCCAATGTACAATAGCACGGATCTTCTCAGGATCCATCCGCACTCCCCCTGCACTGATGATATGGCCTAAGTATAACAACTCAGTCATCCCTAAATCACACTTGGATTCCTTGGAGTACAAGGACTCCCTGTAATGTCCCCATTTTGGCCCTACACTCTTCAATAGGATTTAGCCTATTTCCAAAAATCCGTAGGCTAAGCTAAGGTGGAAATTTTGGGTTTCCTCTTTCAGATATTGCTCAGTTGGTGTTCAGAGGATGTTGTGCAGACTTACTATTTATAGCAGTTGCTATTTTTAGCAAGTCTATCTGTTGGCAGTATCTGTCTAGCAGCAGTTCAATCCTTTGCAGGTTACTGTTCAATTTGGCTATCTGTTGTTTTGATGTGAACTTACTATTTATAGTAGTTGGCTATTTTTAGTAAGTCTAAATTTGGCAGTAGCATCATCAGCAGCTCAACTCAAGTCATCTTGCTATCCATCAGTTTCAATATTGGCATTGGTTTTGGTTATCTCCATGGACTGAGTTTTTATACTTAGTCAAATTTCATGTTTCTCAGTTGTACCCCACGCCTAGGAGTAATAACTTCATGTTGTTTTAAAAGAGGGGCCATTAAGGGGGTCAATTGTGCATTTAATAATTTATTAAATGCTTTATTGTTGCAAAGTGAAAAGGAGGTTCAGTAATATTATATTATTTCAAAAAGTAAAATGCAAAAAGGTGGCATCCCTTTTGGAAGTTGAAGTGATTCAACTTCTTGGAATTTGAAGAGTTCTTGTTGCTTCATTTGCCAACTGAAGCTTATATATTGCTGCTATTTGAAGAGCTAATTATGCATATTTTTGAAGAGCAAAGTTACAACTTCTTTGGAATGAATCGAGAATCGGCTAGGGAAAGCAGCAAAAATTTACTCCATTCTTTGGGCCTGCAACTATGGTTCCCTGGGTGGTGGATTGAGAGTGTGCTTCATCCAGAAGTACATATTGAACTTTATTGTGGAGTTTTGGTGAGATATTTCCAATTTTTATGTTGCTGGTTTATCATGGCTAAAAGTGATTTTTGTATACAGCTTTTAGTATGAATTTTATTTGGTTCTGGGTATTTGATCATTGCATTTCTATAATAGAGGCGACCATATTTGGAGGTTATCAAAGTTTAATTCCAAGTTTTAGATTTTATTAAGCAAAATCGCCCTTGCAAGGAGGCCGTACCTTTTTGGAGAGCATTGGGATTCGTGCATAAATTAATAGTTGAGTTTAGATGCTATTTTATCATTGTGAATTGGGCGCCAACCTTCTCAAAAGCTTTTGCAAGCTATATTTCATCTTCTGGAGGTATTGTGAAGGAGTTGTGATTATTTTTATGTGTTTTCAGTTTGCTGATAATCATTTCCAGATTGCTGATTTTTATATCAGTTTGCTTCAGTATTTAGATTTTGGTTTTAAGCTTCATTAATTGAGAGGATATCAAGTGGAAAAATCTTCTATTTCATTGTGCTTTGTAAAGATAGTAATAAGACTTGAAAATTGCAGTTGTTTATCATTGTAAGACTGTAAACAGTAGTACTGTTCCAGTCATTTAATTAGCTGCAAAATCTTATGAATAATCTCTCATATATGTAACCCCTGGATGGTTTACCGCCAGTGTGGATAAAGAACATTCTAGAAGCTTATCTCTCTTATTTGTAGCTATTTCTATTCATTGTAAAGCTAGTTAGTAGTACTAACAGCTATTTCATTTTATTGCTGCAATTTATACTTGATTACACTCCCACAATTGAGTGGTTGAGATTTAGAATAAACATCTTTCTTGATTGTAAATTCCCCCCACAAAATAAGTGGTTGTGTGGACAGTATTCGCCCCACGTTAATAAGTGGAAGAGTGGATTTAAAGGCTGACTTGCCGCCTAATAATTGTTGTAAACTCACCCACTAAATAAGTGGAGTATTCCCACCGCTTGTGGATGCCTGCACCAGCAGATGAATTGTACTTTCAGCTCTGTTTATGCCTAACGATCCTCTGACCATATGCTATCACCTCGCCCACATTGGGATCTTGGTGAACATTCTTGGTTAGAGTTATCTTCTTTGTTGGTTTACATTTTGGAGCTAACGCTAATCAGTGTTTGGTTGCTGATTTGAATGTTAATTTTGGGAAAAAAAATTAAGGGGAATATTTCACTCCCTCTCCAAAATACTGAGTACTGTATCCAAATGAGCCAAGTGCTCTTGCCAAGTCCTGCTGTAGATCAGAATATGTTAATTGGTTTAGAATTTTGACTAAAAACGGAACAACTTGAATCTTGTGCAATATTTACTTCAAAATGAAAAGACTCAAGAATGGGATGATTGATTACCTCATCATCTGCTGTATTATTTTCGTGAACCTCATCAACAAACTTAAACGCTTCATATTCAGGTTGAAAACAAGAAGAAAAGGTGTTTGAAGATTCAGTTACCTTTTGAAGTTGATTTTTAAATGCACCTTCAACTGCATAATGTATATTAACATTATCAGAAATGAAAGCCTCCATTTCTGATAACTTGTTGGCATCTTTCTTTTCTGAAACTTGATCTTCCACCTTCATGTTGGCTGCATCTAATCTAATACCAATACCCTCAAATGTGAAAGCTTCGATTTCTAGGGCATGTAGAGGCTTTAACACTTTTTCATTTCTATTTGGTTCCACATTATTCATATTGGTAGATGCATCTCTAGTATTTATTGCAGTTGAAGCAGAAGATGTCATACACGATGGTTCACAAGGAGAGTAACTTTCTTCATCACTTGAAGAATCAGAACCATCTTCGTCTACCTCACAGTTGAGATTATATATTTCAGCATTAAAATATTTAGTCCCCACATTACTTTATTTTCTTGAAAATGATTTTGGTCAAAAACTATGAGATTGAAACACTCAACTGAAGGGCGTAAGAGGTTTGATGAATTTATATTTTGAAACATCGGGGTTTTGTACTTTTGAACCACACAATTTTGTGCATATCTTTCAACTTTATCTTTCTTCCATACCCCAAATAAAATAAAGTCATCTTCAATATTAATAGCTTCTTGTTTTGTGATCTCAAGATCACGTACCTTACTTTGCTTCAAGAAGAAATCGACATCGTGATGTAATGCTCCAGAAAAAGTGATCATTTGTAGCTCTTTACTTGGCTGAAGATTATAAGGAATCTTTTTAAACATCTATCAAACCATTTTACAAATTCCCTTATAGATTCACCCACTTTCTTTTTCATGCTGGGAAATTGAGATGAAAGTGCACACACATCAACTACTGGTTTAAATCTTCCAAGAAACTTCTTCTTCATGCTGTCCCAATTCATAATGCATCCATCCTCTAGAGATTGAAACCAAACAGCAGCAGCTCCAATGAGAGACTCAACAAATAATCTAATGAAAACATTTTCCTCTTTTACCCCCAAAACTCCACAAGCTATAGTGAACGCCCGAAGATGATCATCTGCAACCTATGAATCTCCTCCATTAAAGTTCGAAAAAAGCTTTCTTGAACTTGCAGGCAAGTCTGAATATTGTGGCAGCGCTAAAGGTCCAAACTAAACACACCATGTTTGGGGTGAAGGGAATGCAATAATGCAGATTTAGGAAAAGAATGGCTAGATCTTCTACAAAAAATATATTCTAAGCGTGTTCCATTGTAATGTCCCCCTCTTAGTTGTGATCATTTCAGTTGACCGTTGGCCTATTCCGGAGACCCGTAGGCTACGCGGATGGTGAAATTAGGGTTTCCTAGTTTTGAGGGGGTTTTTGCTTGAAGTTTGGAATTCCGATTGCGGATTCTTTTTGGGTTTTCAGAGAGCTTCGCAGTGGTGTGTTCAGTTTGGCATTCCGGGCAACTTCACGAATTTACTATTTTTAGTAAATTCTATTTTTGGCAGTGGACAGTTTGGATTCAGTTCAGTTGGTCCTCTTCTTCAGTTGTTTCAGCTGGCACTTCAATTCTTGGCCTTGGGCGCATAATTCCTGGAGAGATAAGTATTTTCACTATAATATTATATTTTAATATTATACCCCTTGCCTAGCAGTACAACTTTAAGTTGTTTTTAAAAAGGGGAACTTTGAGGGTCAAGGCGTCATGGAGAGATAAGTAATATCTTTAAATGTCAAATATTGTGATTAAGGAATTGGACGCCTATTTGTGAGGTTTGATTTTATTTTAAAAGTGAAATATTTCAAAGGAGAAAAAAGGACACCATTCTTTGGAGGGAAAAGGTGAATTTGAAATTAGGGTTTCGGTGCCTTCTAGAAGCTTCTAGATGTTTCTCTCTTGTCTATTTAATCAGGCCTCAGCTTTTCATTTGGGATCTTTTGTCTTCTACACCGTTATGCTGCTGGATTGTCTTCAGGCACTCGCTTCGAGGAAAGCACACTTCCTAGCATTGGCTCATCTTCTTGCTTGAAAGATAGCAACTAGTTGAGAGGTTAGCTTGTAATTGGGTTGTTTTGGCATTGTAGTTGAGTTTCTTGCATTTAGTTGATGTTATTCAAGCATTTTGTCATGTTTCAGAGTTGCTGATGTTGCATAGCTGTAGGCAGTTTTCATTCATAAATCAAAAATACAAAAAGATATTGTTTTGGGTATTCAATATATCATCTTTCCTCATTGGGGCGACCCACCTTGCAAAGTTACAGATTTTTATCCGCTGTTTTGGATTTTATCTTTCTAGTTCGCCCTTTAAGGGGGCCGTACCATTCTGTTATTGCTTTGGGATTTGTGCAAAAAGAATACGGGCTGTTTGGTGAGGGTTTGAGTTCTTAAATGGGGCGCTTTCATGCCTAGAGCAATCTGCACTTGATATTTCGTCATTTGAGTTTGAATTAGGTGAGATATGAGCTTTTGAGTGAGG
>VDFB02129355.1:0-22622 GCA_007258455.2 Sequoia sempervirens
TAATGTGTTATGTTTCCACCTTAGTTTGTGATTTTCAGGTAGTCGACTTCAAATCTAAAGGATGAAGGTAATTAATTGGCTATGTTTAACATGTTGACTTAATACGGCATTTGCATTTGATTAGTAATTGTATTAATGATTATTTATGATATTTCATTGATGATAGTGTGTTAGAAGGATGATGTCGTATCACTCATTTGTGAGAGGCATACAACATTGCAATTCCCTCTACACTAGGTTAATTTGATATATATATGTCGTGCACAATGTTTGTTTGTATGTAGGATTGCAGGAACTAAGCCTCAATTCCACCTGCGCTGTCAGGAAAGGGCGAGCATCCCAAACACCCAATGGTTCTGATGTGGAAAATAGGAGCTGACAAGAAGTTTCCCAAACCTAGTTCGTCATCCGTCCTTATGTTTGGCAAGTCAGTTTGGTTGCAACTCCGTCACCACTTTCGTTTTGGTATTGTCTCCCTATGTTGGTTTGTTTAATTTTTATTGCTTTCTTGATGGCGTTTAATTGACTATTTAATTTATAGTGTTGATGTGCTTATGATTGTTGATATTGTTATTAGTTTATGGTGTTACCATGTTTATGCTTGAGCTCGACTTCCTGGAGTAAGTCGAAGCGTAGGGGGGGAGGATGTAGTGCCCCTCCATTTCAGTTTTTCTTGGAATTCTAGTAGGTAGTTTGTTGGGTGGTCGTGTTGTCTTCATTGTTAAAAAGTGGTTTTAATTCTGGATGGTCCATTGCTAAGGTCATGATGATTTTGTGATTTTATTATTTAATTTGATTTTGAGGTATGTGATAACACTAACATTATGGTTAGATTTGATTTAATCAAATTGATTTAATTATAAGATCACTCGATTTATTTGGAATTAAATAAAGAATTAGATTTAATAATAAGTGATAAGTGTGTCATCATTGAAAGTTAATTATTTAAAGATGAAAATGATATAATGGTAAGTGAACAAATTAAATGGAGATAGGATAGTTATTTCAATCAAGAGATTTAAAATAAATTAAATTATGAAATATAAAGAATAAAGTTTATTATTTAATAATTAAAATTAAGTTGTTTTATAAATAGTATGGTTTATAGGGTAATTAATAATGATTGATAAACTATTAATTATGTGAGGATAAATATATAAATAAGATAAAGCAATGTGATTGTGATCTGGAAGATAAGATTTTAAACCAATTTAAGAACAAACGAAAATAGAAAGATATGGAAGAAGACAATTATTTTAAGAAAGAAATTTAAAATAAAATTAAAACAAAAGAAAGAAAAAACAAGTTGTTAAAAGTAGTTTGAAAAGATGGAAAAAGTTGGCATGCAGAGCATGCATGATCTCGAACTGTTTTCAAAAGAAAACTCAAAGCTTTATGAAGAGGGGGATTGAATCTTCTTTTGGGGGGGACAAAAAAAGGAAAATTTTGGGATTTGGGGGAAGAGTGGATCATTATCATAGGATTTGGTGGAAGCAGGGGGGGATGAACATAACAACTGCTCTCAGCACTATTCTCCTATTACTGTAGCAACTGGATCTAGAAGTTTGGGTGATTATGCTTGAATGATCGAATTTCTCCCATTCGAATGCATTGGAACCAGGTAAGTACTAAACAGTGTCAAGACTCATCAAATTCTATTCGTCCGAATTGAAATAAATTTATATCAAGTTTTATTTCATTATATTAATTTGAGATCTCCTCAGAATGATAGTATTAGAAGGGATGATTTAGATAGATTCTAAGATAAAATTCAGGATTCTTTAGCCGGTTACACTTTTTGTGTTGCCTTGTTCGATCTACTTGCTATAAATTAGGTAAATGATAGCTATGGGTTGAGCATTTGATATAGTTCGATAGTTGTAGTAACCACTGTATGTTATTATCGGTTTTGGAGTTTCAATTTTATTTTGGTGATTTCATTTGATGGCAATGGAATAATGAACATTGATCTTAACTCCTGCGCCAATCTGTTACATTGAATGATTTTAAGGCTGTGTTTCTTTTATGTTGTGATTTCTTGACATGCATTGCATACTGGAAGCTAGGTAATACGAATTCCTCCCTGTAGTCATGCCGCTGTTGTATACATATTAAGGTTTTAAACTAAAACTTCATTGCTTGAATACTACCTTAATGCATTTAGGTATGGCATTCGATGGATACATTTAATGTTTGGTATATTTTGTAAGGTGAGCAATGAATATACATGTTAGATTTCAATTAAATTCACTTTGATTGGCATTCTATGCCATATCCTCCTTGTAAAATTGTTGCAGATCCTCTGTACTGTGCTGGTGTATTTCCTTGAACTCATCATGCTGATTTCTCTTTTCTAAGGAATATATCTATTAAAAGGTAATACGGTTTAATGTGCCTTAGATCTAGGTGTTGTGTTGTGTGTTCATATCAAATGGTTGTTAAATAGAGATCAAACTATCAAAGCTTTCGCTGTAAAGGAGTCTTGCTGAAATTGTTTTCTAGGCAGCATTCGAAGCACTCTTTGTTCGCCGTTTCCTTTTATCCTTTCGGCACTTATAGTCTTCCTTGTTAGAAATCGAGCTTAGGAAGAAGGTTCGCTATTTTGTTAGTAATTGAGTCTCCTTGTCTCTATTTTTTTTTATTTTTTTTATTATGCTTCATTCGATTCAATTTGTTTTGTTTTTAGAGTGGCAACCAGAGAAATTTGATGGTTTGGGATGAACGTAGAATGCCACAAGGGAAATAATGCTTCTGATGTATGGTAGTCATCGCTGGTTTTTAGTGCAAACGCCTATCTCTGATTGTTTCATTTAGCCTCACCAATAATCTCCACGAGAACATGGTCGCTGCAATTTGTGTCGTTGGAAATACTCCATCTATATTTTTATGATCCTTAGGCACCACCGGTTTAGGGTGCTCCCTAGGTAGCCAGGTCGGGCGTGAAGGTCAATCATGCGCACCTATGTTCAAATATGCATGTAATGCAATAAGGGTTACTGTCTTGTGAAGTAGGCGCAACCCTCACCCACTTGATCTGCATGGTTGTGTGCGCCTGAGTCACAAGCAAAGCTTTCAATGTCTGGATGAGTTCTGGGTGTTTCACTAATTCAAGGATTTTGAGATCCATCCCTGCATGATATCTAATCTTTTTATAAATTTTGAATATCAGATCAGCCCACATTATATAGTGTGAGCATACTATTTTAGATTGTTCCGATTGGCACCATTAATATTCTTCACTAGATTGCTATACCTGTTTAAATGCTAGTTTTTGTTCACATTTCTCAGAACAATTCTCTAGCAACAATCTTGGAGATGAATTTAGATGCAGATGACAATCAGAACATACTCAGAAGTTCCTAAAAGTTATTTGTTATATTAAATATGGTTGTATGGTTCCTAAAATAATTCTATAATAATTTTTATAGTAGAGTACAAATGAAATGTAGTGATTTTTTTTTTTTTTAGAGGCTTTGTAATGAATAAATGAATGGTTATTTATATATATAGTTCCGCTATTTATCATTTAGTGTATTTTTTTTTATACTTTAGAAAAAGGGTATTCGCTTAATAAGTAAAAATAAGTTATGTCCTTTAATTGTGATTTCTTTTAGAAAGTTCAAAATATAAATAGTCTTAGGTTGAAGTTGGGAAATGTTATTTAAAGTGAAAGACGTTGAAATGTGTTTACAAGTAGTTTTAGAGCAGCTTTAGGTATTATTCATAAGACATTTATGAGTTAAATATTATTGTCATGTATCATCATCAAATTTACTAACATGCATCGTTGAATAAATAGTGCTTATGATATTGTCTCCTTGAGGCTAATTAGAGTCTTGCTTAGATCTAAATAGATAGATTCTCTTTTAATATCTATGCCTTTATAATTATCTAATAGTTGTTATGTTAATATGTGTGTTTCCATGGGAATGATGGGTTAGATTGTATACATTGGATTATGTGTTGAAGTTATGGTTGGTTAGTATAGTATGTAGTCTTTAATTATGGTCGGAAGGTAAAGTATTTTGTGTTTGGGGCAGTAGATTGTCCAAAGATCTTATGTTGTGAGTTTCTTATTTGATATTGTAAGCGTTCTTGGAAAAGTGAATTTCATGGATGTTGTATTTGCTTATTCGTGTTGGTTATTATATGAATTGGTGTTTTATCTATCGGGACTTTTCCTTGAGTTGTTTTTGGTTGGGATCCTTTTGAATATCTTGAAGTCTTGGATGTCTTGATGAGTATGACCTTCTTAGTTTATTTTGATTTGGCGAGCTTTTATTCATTGGGTTGGTGTTGAGGTTGGCTTGAAGCCCCGTATCATTGACAAACTCTTGTTGCTTCATTTTACCCTTGTTTGTGGATTTTTGCTCTTTTGGCTTCCAGAGGCTTGAGATTATGGCCAGTTAATATTCTCTCTTTATGTGCCCTTGATGAGGCAAGTGTTTTGATATCGTGATTTTAAAAGGGTTGTTCATGAATTTTTGAGACATTGACTATGTGTTATAGCGAGATGGTTAATGCCTCGCGTAGTTTGGTCTTGAGATTATTTGTTTTTCGATTACAGTACAACCCTTGCCTGCTTTGAGATATGTTAGGGGTCATAGGGAGAGTGGCTCTTCGTGGGCGCCGACGCCTCAGGATGAGGAAGGGCTCAGGATAACCCACGAAAGAGTAGTTAAACAAGTGATAACCTAAACAATAGAATTTAGAGGGTTGGGTAGTTTAAAAAACACAAGATAATAAAACATTGGATTCCTCGGCTATGCACTAGGGCTACCATAGACTAGTGATAGACTGAGAAGGCCGTGGTCGGCAAAGTCATAGTCTCGTCCTCACGAGAGATTATCGGCTCCGCATTAGCTACCCTATGGTGCCGGCGCCTCAGTTAGGAGGAAGGGCCAGGAGATCCATAGATGGGTGCCGGCGCCTCAATTGGAGGAAGGGCCAGGAGAATCCCATGAGAGCTATGCGATGACACTCTCCACTTGACACCCTTGTGCTTGGTTGTAGTTGCCTCTGGTTATTGTATCTTTATGTTGTTTTCGAGGGCTAGGGAATCCATAGATGGGTGTCGGCGCCTCGGTTGGAGGAAGTGCCAGGGGATCCCATGAGAGCTATGCGATGACCCTCCCGACTAGACACCCTTGTTCTTGTTCTTGTCGCCTCTGGATATTGTAGTCTTTATGTTGTTTCAGATTCTTGTGGAAATGATTTATGGATGCTCTTTGGTGACTTTCTTAATTGTTGTTGCTTGGGTTAAATGTGATGATTTTTATAGTTTAATTTGATTGTAATTCATGATTTTCATGATACCTTTGTATGATATTGGGTCTTGTGGTTCCCTGGTTGGATGTGCTTGGTTGAGGTCTCTTCTTGTCAGCTCCTTAGCACGGGGGGTGGGTCTTCGGACCCACGTGGTCGGGTGGAACGTGCTAAGCACCCCATTGGGTCCCCAGTCGAGGATCGAGAGGTGCAGATTGGTGCTGTTGCGGTGACTCCAGAGTTGTATCCAACTTGGAGCCAGTTATGATATGGTGTATTCCTCTGTTCATTTGTATCATGTTATCTTGTCATGCGGTTTCTGTCTATATTGGGAAACCTATTGGTATCATTGTAAGACTTGAACAGTGTAAAGTAATGAAAAGGATGTGATGTAATATTTATCATTGGTGAACCTTGTGTGGATATGGATCCATATCAGATGTTATTCAAATGTTGTATTTCTTTAAGTGAATGGTTCTTATTGATGGTTTTATATATATGCTTTGTCATGGATTAGATTTGGCTTTCATTCTTTATCATTGATGTATGGCATTAAGTTTCGTAATGTATCCTCGTGTACCCCAAGGGACGTAAATGATATTGGGTTTGTTTAAATGAATTTTCATGTCATAACTTTTGTGCATCTCATGCATGTTAGTTTTACTTTAAAAAAAAATTGTGTGGTATTTGTTGCTTTAGTTGTCCTTTGGGGTTCAACGACGGCATTACAACTAGGGTAGTGCAAACTATGAGACATGATATGAATGAGAACTTAAACAAAAAGACTAATTTCATGAATTAACCACACAAGATTTATTTCATGAGTTGGCTGCCACTCAAGTTGTGCACAACACACATACATATAAACATTAGAAAATAATTTAATTTTTTTCTACATATCATTTTATCCACTCTTCATTTTTTTTTTCTCATAATCAAAAAATTAAATTAAAATATTGATTTCATGAGTTGGTTGTGCAACATTTATTTGATGGGTTGGTTGGTAGCCAAGCTGTGTATAATATGCATATGAAAAATTATATAATTTTTTGCTACATGAAATTTGATTGACTCTATTTTTGTTTTCTTTTTTAATTAGAAAGTTAAAAATACTACTAACAAAATTAAAACAAACTAATCAACATAACATCAATCAATTATATCTCAAAAAATTTAAAAATAAACTTCCAAATTTTGATTATTATTTTATTTACATAAATTTTAAAATAAAGATGAAACCAATATATCCATATTTATAATAAAGACTAATAACAAAATAACTAACTCCTAAAAAAAAAATTAAGAAAATTTAACAAAAACACCTTTACAACTTAGAGTGATGTTGAATACAAGACCTCTACCTTCTTCCTAGCCCTTGTTTAAAGGTCCATCCTTAGTTTCCTAAGTGTCTATAGCAACATGGGAGAGAAAAGTTTGATTTACGATCAATAAAATCCCATTGTATAATCGAGGGTAACCATAACATTGCTAAACAAAATTTGATCATAATGATTTCATTGTCTATCTAAAATGAACATTGGTTATGGGGCCTCCTCTCATGTCGAAGTTATCTACAATTGAACAAGCAAGGTCGTAAATTAGTTAATTGTCAAAAAATAATAGAAAATTTGGAAATTTCACCATGCAGTTTTTCTCTTATTAGTCAAAAAAGCAAAATTCCATTTCACACGACATAAATTACTTAATTAGATAAGATGTGATGTCGATCTTTACCATCATAAATGACAAATTGGGTCTATGTAATCTAAAAAAAATATCTATAGACTTATTTGTGTGAACTGGGTTGAGAAGCTCTTATCATCCACATATTACTTTATCTGTTCGCTCAGTCTTACCATTCTCTTCTATCCTTTCTACCCCTGGGTTTGTTTCAGGTCCTCTTCAATTTAATTCTATGGCAACGGCAAATGAGATTACCAGTGCCTTTGACAAAATTCTACCGCCATCTGCCTCTGCATCGTCTTCAACTCCAACAAAAAATGCCCGCTACGATGTATTCATAAACCATCGTGGCCCTGACACCAAGCAAACGCTGGCCGCCTCTATCTACCGTACCCTCAAACTCATGGGACTTGAAGTTTTCTTAGATGAATCAGAGCTTGAACTGGGTGATTCCATACCATCTGAAATACAACATGCCATCACTACTTCTTTCCTGCATGTTGCTATACTTTCACCCAGATATGCAGAATCCGCTTGGTGTTTGGCCGAGTTATCATTTATGCTCAAAACTGGCAAGAAAATTATTCCTGTGTTCTACAATGTTGATCCCAGTGATATCCATTGGATTTGTAAGGGAAAAGGAATCTATGCTAAAGGATTTTCCGAGCACGAAGCTAAGGCCAGATATACTTCAGAAACGCTTGAGGATTGGAAATTGGCGCTGCAAGAGATTTCATATGTTAAAGGCTCCATTGTCGACAATGAGGGGTAAGTATTAAATACTCTCTTCCTTATATCACATGTTATGATATATCTCAGAATACAATATGGTTGTTCTACTATGGAATCTCTTCTCTTTCTGACATGGATTGGAAAGATTCATTATCAAATCTAAATCTGATTAAAGTTTTATCACATTTATCTCGCACATCCACTGTATTCTCGTAACAACACAGTTATTCTCCAATTCGATCTCTTCTCTTTTTAAGATGGATTGGAAAGATTTATTATCAAATCGAAATCTAAGTTAAGGTGTTCCTCTCTATATACTTAGATAAGAATATATCACACAAAAATGTGCTAAGTAAAATCAATGACTAATGGAAGGAAGCAAGAAATTTTAAATTTGAATTTGAATGTTTGAATGTAAAGGGTTGATCCACACAACTCAAGATTGATCCACGTTTATTCATGATCTACAAATAGATCTATAAGGATAAGCAGATGAATCTGGAATTAATTAATTAATATCAAGGAGTGAGTGCACATGTGAGTAAAATAGAAACACACAATGATAAATATGTATTGAAACATGAGCATAACAAACACAAATGTACCACTTATTATGTTATTGCATCAAATCATTATTTTCAAAGTAGACATATAACAGAATGCCAAAATGGCATGAATATGCTAATTTTTCTATTACAAACAAACATTTTTGAAAAAAAATATTTAAATCTCCATTTTCTTCTATAACTTATGAAACAATTTTATTCTTATAATCCACATTAAAATAATTTTTTAAAACTATTTTGGTTTTGTAAAGCCTCTCAAAATATGAAAGGTTTTTATTTCTTCACCTTGTCTTTTCAAATTTTATTTTAAATGGCCTAAAACATTGATGGCATGCAAATTATGACATTATTTTTATTTTTAACCACATCATTTTTCTTATACAAACAATTTATTTTTGTCTATCCATTAAAAATATGTTAACAAAGTTAAGATTTATTTATAGAGAAAACTAACTTTTTTTTAAAAAATATTTGTATATATAGTGATGAAGGAAAGTTGAAGGAGATTGTAAATTATGTACTAAAGCACTCTAAAAGAATTCCACTGGTGGTGGCCAAACATCCTGTGGGTCTTGATGAAATTGTACAAGACTTTGAAAACAATGTATTGGAATGTTCTAAAAGTATTAATATTGTGGGAATCGTTGGTATGAGTGGGTGTGGAAAAACCACATTGGCAAAAGAATACTACAACAAGAAAATATGCTTCTTCTATCGATGTAGTTTTGTTTGTAATATGTCAGATGCACCAACTAAGAATTTGCATGAAAAACAAAGAAAAATGTTCCAAGATCTTGGTGGCTCAAAAGATATATCATTTGATAATGTAGAAGAAGGAAAAGCAATCCTAGCAAACCATTTGAGATCTGTTCAAGTATTTATTGTATTGGATGATATAAATCATGTAGATCAATTAGATTCCCTATTACCAGTAAACAAGAATCTTATACAAGGCAGCATGATTGTGATCACAAGTCAAGATTTTGGCATTCTTACATCATGGGGAATTCCCTCTAATTCCATTTACAAAATGAAAGAATTAAAGGCTGAACATGCCATGGAACTCTTTTGCTTGCATGCTTTCCAACAACCCTCTCCAATAAATAATTTTCAACATCTTGTTAAAAAGTTCTTAAAAATCTGCAACGGATTGCCCTTATCCCTTAAGGTATTAGGAGTACTTGTGCATGGAAAATCCAAGGAATATTGGGATGCTCAATTAAAAAAGGTCACCAGATTATTGCCCGAAGACATTAAAAGCATACTAAAAGTAAGCTTTGATGCACTAGATGAGGAAGACAAAGAGATATTTTTAGATATATCTTGTTTCTTTATAGGAGAAGAAAAACATTTGGCTATCACAGTGTGGGATGGGTCGGGATGGAGTGGAGCGTGTAGTTTGGAAACACTTGTGAATAAGTGTTTGGTTGAGATAGATGAGGGAAACTGCATAAGAATGCATGATCAGCTGAGGGATCTGGGAAAGGAAATTGCAAAGACATGGTCACCGTACCGCCTTTGGTCACCGCAGCAAATTACCCACATTGAGAAACAGGGGCAGGTGAGTTTAATATCATGTTTTATATGCTACCCAATGTTTCAATATCGAAATGGAGTTTGTACGTTTACTATTTTATAAGCTTGCTGATTATTTATATTTTTCCACTTAGGAAAGCGTACTGATCCGGGGAATTAAGGCGGAAACAGATGAGTTTTATGAAGAGTGTATGGAACTTGTGAGAGGATCAGGTAGAAGGTTTAAGCGGGGTTTAGAAATCCTGGATGTTGAAAACAATTATTTTACAGAAGAATTAGCAACACTAACAGCAGGCCTTGTGTGGCTGCGATGGGTAAACTTTCCGGATACAGCTCTTCAGTCATGGATTTCGTTGAAGAAGTTAAGATTTTTAGAGCTTCGAGGGGCTTATAAATTACAAGAACTGTGGAGCGAGACTGCCGATGTAAGTATCTTCCTTTTCTTTACTGTTATCTATGCAGCCATATCTTAAATTATCTTATAGTTGTTGTAGATCAGTGTTCCCTTATTAAAAAAGAACGTGTCTGCAGCCTCCTGTGCAGTTGAGAGAGCTGAAAATCATTCGTGCCGGAAGTTTCCAGAGATTTCCGAGGTCAATTGGATTTCTAAAGGATTTGAGAAAGATATCCTTTGACTCCAATGGAGCTCCTATCCAAGGTCTACCAGAAGAGTTTGGCCTTCTCCAATCGCTGGAGCACCTCAACTTAAGTGGATGTCATAACCTAAAATCGCTGCCTGGCAAGTTCGGCGATTTAAGAAATCTGCGTCATCTACATATGAGAGAATGCAGTGGGATCGAAGGTCTACCAGAAGAGTTCTGCCGTCTCCAATCGCTGGAGTACCTTGAGTTAAGTGCATGTCATAAGTTAAAATCACTGCCTAACAAGTTCGGTGATTTGACAAATCTACAGCATTTGTTTTTGACAGAATGCAATGGGTTGATGAAGTTGCCAGCTTCATTTAAGCAGCTCATACGTCTGCAATATATTGAATTCAATGAATGCTCCGAGCTCACCTTCCCATCAGAAACACTTTCGCAGCTTACTAGTCTTCAAAGTCTAAGTATTTTCTACTGCCCCGGGCTCACAGAATTGGTTATCCAGTCCGGGTGTTTTTCTTCTTCATTGTGTAGTCTCAAAGCTATAAAACTATCGGGGTGTCGTGTGTCCAGGATATCAATCTCTCCACATTGTTGCCCCAGCCTGAAAATCCTAATACTTGTTGAAAATAACTACTTGGTAGCGATCGATAGCTTGCCAATATCAGTCAGGGCCTTATATTTGTCCAGTTGTCCAAATCTGAAAAGCATAAGCCGTAATTGTTTGGTAGAACTAGAGAAACTGCATATATGGGAGTGTGGTGAGCTTAAGAAAATACAAGGATTAGAAAATTGCAGGTCACTGGAGATTTTGGAAGCGCATACTTGGAGGAAGGTGCCAGTCATAGAAAGTCTGAAACATATGGAGAGGTTGAGGAGTGTAAGGGTCACAGCAGCATGTCATATGTCAGCATTTGAACCTTGTCTTCAAACTATAAATAGAAAGGTAATTGTAGTTTTTATATATCTAGTTGAACTTATTATTATGTTATAAGTGTTCATTGGTTGATTATATTGTATAATTTTTCCAGAACTGGCCATCCGAATGTAGAATATGTTGCAGGACAGCGCCTGGCGTGGAGGCGATTGTGAAGTCTTTTGCTTTTCCTGATCTCACTTTGGTTGATTCATTCGTACGGGAGAAGACTCTCGATGGTTGGCGTCATACCTTTTTGAAGAGGCGTTGTCCCAACGAGGCAGCAATGGTCTGCTTTGTTATAAATTCCGATTCCGAGATCCTTTATCTAAATTTCGAAAGTGGTGGTGGACTCTTCTCTCATACGATGGTGAAAGAAGGAAAATGGGTATGGGTAGTTGTTTTAACACAATCTTCCCCCGTGGTAAGGGAAGTTCAGTTAGAACTATGGACATCCTTTCTTCATAATGGAATGTTACAAGTTGATTGTGTAGAGATAGGATTGCTAGTGATGGGCGAGGAAAAGAGGGTTGTGGGTGCTTTTTATGAATTATTGCAACATTTGGGAAAAGTAGATGACATAATGAACAAGTGACGCAAGCGTCGAGTTTCTGCCGGAGAGCGTGATGCATTTTAATTTAGAGGAGAAAGCAGATAAAAAAGTGGTGACCATTCTTATCATGCAATTAATATATTCGTATGAAAGGGTGCAAAAATCTTGTTTCAAGCTCAAGAATCTAATTGCTCTAAATGCCATTAGATCTATTTTTACTCCAGTACTATGAATTTCATGATAGCAGCATTTGAAATTAAGGGTGATTATAATGTATGAACTATGAACCACCATGCTCAAATTACAAATCTCTTGAACTGGTCAGATTCTAGAGACCATATGTACAAGCTTCATTAATTTGAGAACCGTATACCTAGTGGCTAGAATGGAAACCTTTGGCTGTCTTGTGCTGGAATAGTCCAATTTATTTATGAAATTCTTCTAGCAAATTTGGCAAGATATTCAAAGAGACTTTTAGGTACTCAACCAAGAGCAACAAAACTAACAACGATATAAAATCTATAACAAATATATGTTTTGCTTATGTTTGGAATCTGATTTCTTAAACTAAGAGGGTAGCTCGCATGATCTCAAGATAATGTAATCTAAAAAGGCATATGTTTAAAATATAATGAAATCTTAGTATCATAGTGAGTTGATCTTGCAGCAAGAAGATAATGACATTGCCTTGGACTAACATTATAGAAAAGAAAATTATTGCAAATTGTTGTTATAAGAGTTTCGAAAAGCAATGAAAACTTACTCACGGCCAAGTTGTTAACTTATTGCACTGTAGAGAAATGATCAAGCAACTATTAGTAGTGACATAATATTACCTAAAACGGGGGAACTCGTGCAACTTAGCAGAAAGGGTATTTTTAAAATTTTATGTTTTAAGCCTTTACAGAGTCACTCTGCCGATTCAAGTTGTCTGAATAAATATGTCAAAACTTTTTGAAAAAGAATCTTGGAAATGCTTGCTAATGATTTAGAATCGTCTACTGATATTCACATCAATATGTTTTATTAACCCAAAACTAATGGGATTTCATGAGCACTAAATTATTGTATCTGTATGAGATAACGGTCTGTTGGCAGCAGTATATTAATGTCAGTTTCCAAAGGAAGACGCTTTTGAAAAGGTTTATGACTCAAAATGGCCAGTCTAAACCAAGACAATATATGGCAAATATTAAAGTCTCATGGTTCAAAATTTGCCAGGAAATCTGCTAAAAAGCTAGTAAAATGGTAATTTAATACAGTCATCAACTGCAACAAGCTTTAGCAGTTACAACTCTTTGATAACTATAGTTAAATAATGAACTCAGTTACATGTTTACATCAACTAAGAATAGCCATGCAGGACCATTAGAAAGAAAAGATTGCTCACAAGTATCTAAAGTGGTCAGTCAAAACTTATCAGAGATAGGGTTCTCTGGTTTGAAAAGAGGAACTAAAATCTAGCATTGAGAGCTCTCCTCTTAAAAATCTGCACTGTCAATTCTTGATTAAAGTCGCAGAATAGTGAGCAATATGCCTCTACCAATATTATTCAGCCATATGCCTCTACCAATATAACTTTGTTAGAAAAAATGCCAAAAAGTATAGTCATGCAAGAAGACAAAACTTGGGTGTGGCAAAGGTGCATCATTTAGAATTGTATCAGAGGTTCTACTTGTAAACTATGTTAACCTTATTAACAACAAATGAGTAGAATCAGAATGCAAAGAGTTTAATGGGAAATAGAGAGCCAATACCAATCAGGTAAACACACACCATAGGATGTTAAGTCCACTTAATGCAGCTAATCTGATGACAACGCATGCTTGATATATTAGTGAAATCGAATTATAAAACTGGGTAGATGCTAGGAAATCAAATATATATGGTTCCTGCATCTTGTTTGAAATTAGTGGGAACATTCATTAATTTTGCATTTGAGCCAGGTCAGTTGATTTCAAAAAAATTGTGTAAAAGCTTCATAGACCAATAACATGTCCTAATGCCAAGAAAATACAAGCAAAAATAACTCAGAATTGCTTGAAAAGACATTGAAGGTTGTTCAAAAGCAAAATGAATATAAGTATAAAAGAACTAAGTTAAACAATTTCCACTTTTGAGTGAGGATCAAATCACCAAATTATGAAACCTGTGCATATATATGTACAAGGAATACAAGTTACAAGAAGATGCAAAGAGAGAGAGAACACGTTAGTTATTATCAACCAGAGGACCATAACAAGACCCATACACCCCTAAAACTCAAGAATATAATATCTATGCAATCTTTTTGTTTGATGGGTTCAACCCTAAGCATATAAAGAAGTTGGCTGCTAATGAGAGAATCACAATGATAAAACATCACAACCCTTTGGCAGCAATATAAACAGTGAAAACAAACATAGCTGCAATTACAACACTTTACAGCCTTGTGGAAAGGTAGGAAACTTGTCTAATATTATTTTAAAATGCTTATCACCTGCTAGATGAGAAGAAAGAAAAGAGTGGACAACTAAGACTGAATGTTTAGCTATGTCCGCTGAAACCCCTTCTTCTCTATACGTAATGTGCCTTCCATCAGGAAGTTGAACACGTTGAGCAGTAATAGGAAGAATGTAGACCTCCTTAGCTGGTAAGGCTCTCTTGTACCACTTCTTAAAACTGCAAACATACACAGACTCAGAGCTCTCTTCCTGCTTGCAAATTCCAATGAAATATAAGCCTACTCTTTGTTTATCCAGTAGTAAATTTCATCCAATTAATTTTGTGAATATGCTTCAAATACAAGCAAATATACACTACTCATCCAATTAGTTTTGTGAAATATCCTGCAAATACTTGCAAATATACGTTACTCATCCCATTAATTTCACAAATCCTCTTCTTCTTCAAGCTGTATTACCACTCATCCAGTTAGTCTTAAAAGCCATCCTCTTGTATCCCTTGCAAATACAAAGCATGAATACACAGATATAATGCAAATTAGAAAGAAATCGAAGGCAATATCAATTATATATGGGTATGTACATAACCTGGTTGCATGCTTAATGTTATGAAATATAAGACCTGGAACTTCTTTACACTTTAGTACTACTCTTACAAATTGCCCTACAAGTTCTCTTAAGAATATTTTATCCTTTTTACTGCAATATATTTTTCTGTTTAAGCATTTATAATCACATAAAAAAACTGTATGCAAGCCAATAACATAAGTAATATGTCTGCAAATCTGACTAGAAGAAAATTGCAGGAATAACTAAGAAATGCATACCTGTAAATACAATTCTCTTGTAAATTTATAATATCAAACAATTATAATACTCTTCCAGAAAAAAATTGTATATACTCTTGTTGAATGGAAAGAACTAAATTGGTAAATCATCGGGCTTTTATAGCAGATACTCAGTTCCAAATCCTTATTAGACATCTTAAATGATAAAATTGGGTGAAATGCTCATACAACTCTGAGTGTATCACAACAACAGAGGCACAAACCACAAATGTATAAGCAGAAAATGCTAGCAAATTGAGAGGGCAAGAAATATCACAATTGCAATATGTAGAAATGCCTGAACATGACAGCATCAAAAACATTATTTTCACTTGTCATAGTGGTAAGTTAAAAGCATATAACTAAAATGTTTACAAAATTAAAATTGACACTTATGAAAAGATACTTCTTTTAATTGCAAAATTGATGTTATATAACACGTTGGTTTGTCTTTCTTGTTCTGGGATTTGAATCTGTCTTCGAGATGAAAACTTCATAAGTTTACCTCTTGAAGCCCTCACAATTGACAAATCAGTTTACCCTCTTGCAAGCTAAGAACATAGATTTTTAAAAAATCATAGAAATGTCTCCAGTTTCTCTGTTTAAATTCTTTCAAGCCCAGATCCAAAAGAGCTTTCCTTCTTGCAGAATTGATATGTTGGCACTTCCCTGTGTACAAAATGAAAAGAAGCATAGGTTTTAGCTTCAACAACCCATAACATTAAGAAAAGAAAAATAAGAAAAAACAGCATAGCGTCGAGTTCCTGTCGTTGTTAGTTGCCTGTAGGCTATGCCATGTGCTAAGTGAAACAGCATGTGCAATCAATTACAAAAATCCAATTTATCAATGCAAGCTTGTGCATCGTAGTATACAATTTATGCAAGTAGATCTGATGAAGCCGGTCAAAGGTTACAACAATGGTTGTTAACCTTTGCTATAATGTCATGGGAGTTATTTTACCAACAGTAGATGCAACACTTTCATTGAATTGCTTCCCAGTCAAGTAAAACATATGAGAGCTTTAGTTTGTTCTAATGAAGATGATGCTTGACATGGGTTAGACTGCAGATTGGCTCCCTTGTCTTTCTTATGCATTTGAACTACATGTCTGAGAGAACTTTGAGAAGCCACAACCAAGTCATCTGTAATGACAACAACAGTGTTTAAAGAATAGATGGAAAGTGGTGACTAATTATTAAACTACATACTTCACTTTACTTAAGCCACCTAAATGCATTCACAACATAGGCTATGGTATATTCAACCAAATAGATACTAGCAATCACCATGCAATGCCAAAGTTTTAAAAAAATGCTTAAATAGAAAACAGGTAATTCGTCTTCAAAAGTTCAATGTATTGACAGAAGCTATTTACTTTGAGAGGAAAACTTTCTTCAAATTTTCATCTTTGTAAATGTATAGATCAAAACTCTGTTTAAATGGCTAAGAACATAAATAAATTACTAGGTAACTTTCAAGAAGCGAGAAACTGATACATATACCAGCTTGAAATAATAAATATTAAATGTGTCAATATGGACTTCATGTCTTACCTACAAATAACATTAGGCAGCGTGAAGGACAAACAAGGATCTTGAAATTCTGCCTCTGGAGAAAACTCTTTTACATGGACCAACTTGAGAAGATTTTTCCGCATCACCTGGCCCAAAAGCAAGAGTTCTGAATGATTAATCTTTCTGTAATGAATCTCTGAAGATGCATATAGTTATTGCATTCAACTATACCAATCAAATTAACCTGGATACATATTTACTTCCATAATAAAATGAAAGTATAATCACTTTATAACTTTCATATAAAGTTATACGAGTTCAGAATCATCAGTACGTCAATAAACTTTTGATTATCTACAACAATCCTGTACAAGATTTCAAGATGTAAACAACACTCACCGAACAAGATTACTACCAACAAATAGAAATGTTTTCCCAAAAGAATAGAAATCAGGGTCATGAGATTATTATCCTCATCATAATGATACTGTTTTGTTTTAGTCGTTTATATACTGTAATGATATTGATACTGAACTAAAATTTACTTAACATTGCAACCTAGAAGACACTCTGCCAGAAACCATTAATCATTCCATTATCATCTTTGCTATATTGTACACATTTCACCCACTTTAAAAAATGATAGCATTTGAAATCTTTTGTGCACAAACTGACAAAAATATCAAAACAAAAAAAGACCCTCATAGGAAACAAGAATTAATTTTGTTAATTTCAATAGAGTATTAGCATTCCTCCAAACATAGCTTGATTAGCATTGCACCAAACAAAAATACAAATGAATTAAAAGGGTTTTGGATGTAGATAAATACCAAGACATCATGTTGAACACGGTGATCAAGAGCGAGAACAGCAGAAACATTCTTGATGAATTCAAAGGCACTATCACCCATTGGTAGGTAAGATCCTTCCAGTTTTGGGAACTCATGGGAAATAGCTTCTACAGTTGCATCTTATCTTCTTCCTTTAGCAGTAATGTGGCGTTGTGTGTCACAGACAATTCTGAGAAGCTTGTTTGTGAAGTATGAAGCAATCTACAAGAATAATGAAAACCCTTTACTATACAATGAACTTCACTACCCCTTGGTATTATCTGGTGCATCTCGATTTTCTTATTTATAAATTATAATAAAATAAGTGTCAATAAGATAGAACATGAGAAACAATTTTACACAAATTACCTGCTCCTTGAGGAATGACACTTCCTCCGATTCAACATCAGCTGTTGCTGCAATTGTAACAGATGATGTGCAAAAACTGCCATCCCTTGCAGCAACACGTAATGCAGCCTGTTCTTGTGAATTCCATGGAAGGTATATAAACTCAAAAACTATGACAACAAAATAATCCTGTATCCAAGAAGCAATGGGTTTTACGACCTTGTCTTACACTGTGACATATTGTCAATGCACAGAGGGGTGATTATTTATATATCTATACATTCGCAAATAAAAAATCAAAAAACTTAAGACCTTTGGAAAGGCAATTACATATACTAGGCTAAAAGTATCTTATTCCTAACAAGGAGACTGCTAGAAATCCATTTTTGTATTATTAAGAAACACAACAATATAACACAGGATACTTCTAAGGAAATTTGAATAAAAAAATTCAACAGATGCAATCCAGAAACCAGGATGTTGGAACATGAAATAAATCAATAGTGATTACACTATACAGCAGAAAGGTTATGTATTGGGAAAGGGCCCTTTTTAAATAACAAAGGAAAATCAATACTATTTCAAAACATTTTGTTATCCATGTACAGATCAAATTCATTTTGAATTTCTACATGTTACAATGCAGGAGAGAGAACCTAAATAGGAATTTACAAAGCTTCAAATATTCTGAGTGCAATTTACATCTGATCGTGTGGAGGTTTGAGTTCAGCTGTGCATTAAAAATATGAATATCTTTGAAATTTTCCAAAAGTTGGGGCACAAAAATTGACTATTATCAGTTCAGGTTTGGATTCGCCATACAACAAACAAATTTGGGTTTGGGTTAATATGTTACATTGGTTAGGGTTTTCATTCGCATTGGTTAGGGTTTCACCATAAACCCTTAAGAAGTCAACGACCCCCGAGCCCGTTCAAAACATCGAGACCATCTTCAGCCATTTCAATTAATATTCCACGATTTGCAACAATCAGAATGGTATTTTCTAATATCAATGTTACAAATGAAAACATCTTTCAAAACCTCCATTTTATTAAGAAACAAACAGGTCGGTAATATCCATGAAATACTGTTGTACAACTACAAATGATGATGTGAGGTGGTGGCAGACAGCTAACAGCATGGTAAATTCAATGTTTGGAGCTACGAATAGCTTGTGAGGCTCATGGTATGGTACAAATCCTTTCTCTCAGCTGTGAATCCTCAAAATATGATAATTGCCCCTCCTTGGTAGTGTATGGAAGCTCACAAAGGCTGCAATCTATCTCGTACATCTCAGCTACATAGTGGATGACAACAGTAAAATATTTATCCGCAACAAACATCAGCTAGATGTGTGACTTAATTTAGCAATGAATATTGCTGGAGCTCTCCTCGAAAAATAGGCGGCGAATAGAATTGTGCCTGCTCGCTGCAACAAAAGCTCACCCAAAAAACAAATATTAAAGACAAAGAGGCTCTACAGAGGTGAAATAATATGTTGGTTTGTGAACTGCTGCTAGACTTGAATGAATATGACAACCCTAAACCACTTTTTGAAACCCTAAATGAGTAACCCCCACCTGAGACCTTAATACCGCTTCCATCGTTGTCTGAAGCCACAGACAAGTAGTTTTGGGAAGCAACGAAAGTTGTATTGTCACTTCTCCTCAACCCAGATGTAACCGCAGCTTCACGCATGGAGGGCCTGAGAGGCGTATTTCTACCGGCGACAAACCAGGGGATGAGAGGCTCATGATTATTTTTGGTGGCATAGTCGATTCGGCCCACTGAATCATAAAAGGAATGAAGAAACAGAGATGGTGCAGACAATAATGGTGGCCATTGGAGGTGTTAGGTCGTTGTCGTCCTGTTGCCCAGAAATTGCTTCCATTGCTTCCAGTAGCTTCTCTCACATTAACTATAATGGTCCCAGCTAAAATTAGTATGGCCACTTAATTTTTAAGTTTTTCTAAAAGGAAAATGAATTATAACACTACTCTAACCAATGAAAAACAGATAAATAATTATTTTTAAATATAAAAAATAGTTTTTAAATTCAAACTATAGACATAAAAAGAAGTATATTTAAATTATGCAATCTGACTGGTCAGTCAGCAAAAGATTCCATAAAAAATCAAAATTAAATGAATGCAATCCGAGTAACTAATAAGGGGTGAAATGGTTTGGTCACTTCATAGAAAAATATTTATAAGTTAATATGTTGAGTTTACAATTCAATTTGTGGATAGAAGATATCTATATAAATATATTTAAAGAATTAAAGAATAAATGATAAATACACAATAGATAAAGATGGCTACTTGTCCAATCATCTTAGATATATGGGTTCTTGTTATGTAAGAAGGTTTTGGGAAAGATGCATTGTAAGTTTGAGTTTTGTCTATTATTGTCTTTCAATGCCTCAATAACATACCATGCTTTGAAGGATTGTCAAACAACTTGAGTAAATAGAAAATTTGAGTTGCATGTGACATGATCGTTCAATAATAAAGCTCATAAATGTGGAAATTTGAAGTCCTGATATTTTATGCAAGCAACTATAATGGATTTCCAAACACCAACAATTATACCAGTTGTTAGCTCTCAAAAACACAGGCTGAATGCCTCAAGAGGCTTACCAATCTCTTGATACGCTTTAGGGTAACAGACAAGGTCAAGAGAACTCAACCTTCTACTCTTCAGGTGCTGCTAACCTAGGTGGGTGTACCTTTCTGAATGAAGCAGACTTAACTTATGATTTATCCTTCTAAAATGCTTTGTCCACAAGGGCAGATGATAGTGAACAAATGAAACCAAACTTGATAGCAATAGCAAAAGCACTTTTCTAATCTAACTCCTAAAGTGATCAATAAACAGATGTAAAGAAGCTGAATGAATTCAAATGATGAAATTAGAGAACCAGTGCCTTGTTGGGTATGCGAGTCAAATGAAATAAGTGGGCAACTTATTTTGGCAGAAAATCAAATTGTAGGCATATGATATGTTCATAACTTGTATAAACAATGCAAGACTATGACCATTGAGCTCTTCTTTAATATTACAGATGAATCTTCCTAATTACTGTGATTAACGAAAAGGATTTAATCTCTACTTGAGAGAACCAGTCAATTAATCACACAAATACAACAAATGTGCATTGATAAACCGAAAGTAAACTTGTTACATTAATTTAAACAACCAGAAAGAATCAACTTGCAGACAGCTTCAACAATACTTTTCAATAAGTTCAACATATAATTGACACCAGAAATAACCTGCCACACTAGCTAATTTTCATTGAATTTTCCATTTAAAAACATGCACATAGTCTTTGATAAGAGAAAATTATTCTACTGTAGCCATTCCTAACTACTGTATCTGATCTAAAATCTGATGATGTTTCAATTCCAATTGGGGTGCATATTTATACGGCATGAGAAAATAAAACATATTGAAGAAAAATCATGTCATTAACACAAAATTCGGGCTTTAACAATGTCGGCCTAGCGGTCTTCAAGTATTCTACATGTCGGCCACAAGATTCATATTCTATTTTTTATTAGTGAGATAGTCGGCGAGACATATCGCAAACTATGCCGAAGGCAATTCAAACACTAATCGCTTCCCCTGCTCCTTCTATATTCGCCCAGACCCTGTGACATTGGGGAGACATCACATAGATCATTTTAAGTTTCACCGAGAGCCTCATGGTTAAACCTATCGCCGTAACCTTCTACCATCGGTGAGATGTCACATAGATTTGATTATGTTTTGCTGATACATACTTCACTTCCTATATGTCACTGTAACCTACAACAGTCGGGGAGACCTCATATCAGCACACAATGTCTCATCGAAAACCCTCATCATACATTCTAGTCGCCGTGACATTAGGTTTTTCTCACCGATGAGTGCCCATCATTGCCTTTGCCAAGACAATAGATGGTCAACGAGATGTCTCAAAGAGTTCATTTAGTCACATCAAAAACTCCCAATTCACTTTGTGTCACTATAACCCAAGATACTTCTCACCGAAAGCCATCTTCCACTTGTCTTCGCCGAGACATTTCAAACTTGGGGAGACGTTACATAGAATTCTCCTTGTTACACTTAAAGGCCCGAGCTCACACCTGTTCACCAAGACACTTTAGATTTCTCACCGATAGAGTCCTTATGCCCCATGTATATCGCTATAGCTTCCAACCTTTGGGGGGACCTCCTGTAGACATCATTTTATTATACCGATAGTTCTTTTTATCTCCTATGTTGCCGAGATAAGATCACACTCCTACCGACAAGATCCTTCATTGCCTTCCATCGGCGAGACTGAAGGTCAGTCGCCGAGACCTTACGGTGATCGCCCCAACGTATACCGATATGCACCCAAACTTGTCGGTCAGTATGACAAAATGAAATCGCCATGACACTGCACCGATACTGCCAAGCTCTCGCTGAAGACTACCAAAATGCACCTATCGCTGAGACATCAATGTTTCAGTAAGACGTTAGCTTGATCGCCAAAAAAAATGATGATAGATGTCACCACTGTCCCCATAACCACAGAAAAATCTCGCCGATAGCCTATAGGAGAAAACCAGTCTCTGTAACAAAGAACATGTCTTGTCGATACACCTGAAATATAATATTTTAGTAGAAAAACATAGTGGGTTGGGGAAACAATGGGAGACCTATGTCGATATGAACCAGAATGTGGAAAATACTGACATGGATGAACTCATAGGGGCAAGAGGGAAAAAGATAGATGAAATATGCATACGGTAGGACCAAATCAGGAAATTTATGAGGT
>VDFB02129356.1:0-10278 GCA_007258455.2 Sequoia sempervirens
GGGTTATCTATGATCTATGGAATTTGCTCAAGCTCTTCGTAATGTCCTTTGGTATAAAATATTCTAATAAGAAAGAAAAAACATAGGAATACCATGTTAATAGAAAAAAACAGTAAATTATCTGCAATGTCAGAGTCAAGCATGGGCTTTCCCTTGATCCAAACCCCATTGGTGGATTTGTAGATGATTTCAAGATTGGATAAAAAGGAAGGGAATCTAAAATAACAAGATATGCTTTGTACATGAGTGGGTTACTCAATAAGGCTTATCTTCTCTCACAAAAATCATGGATTAGAGTCACAATTGTATTTAACATGCAACCAAAGAAACATTGAATATGGAGACATGCCCTGCTTTGTTTTTCAAAAGATATGCAATAGGATTAAAATCTCAAATTTCAATATAAGTTTATAAAGAACATGCACAGTTTTTTGAAATTTACTGAACAAGTAGGGCAATATTTTACTGGGCTGGGTGAGGTAGTTGTCATAACCCCCGAAAATATGTATATATCTGTTGATAACACTAAAATAATTCTATCCTTATGTAAATAATTCTTAAATATAATGATAATTAAATATTTTATTATTTTTGGCAAAATATTGCAAAGCCGCGATATTTATCTTGGAACGATATGTGGCCAAGAAGTGTGACGCTAGAAGCCCGTGGAAGATGTGCGACGCTAGGAAGAGTATGCCTCTATAGGTGTTTTAAAAGAAGACTCCCCCAGACGAGCAGGGTATCATCGGAATATACAGCAAGAGAGATGTAGAAACCCTAGTTTCCCCTATTCTCCGGATCTGATTGGTTTTCTGACGTTTTTGAAGTATTTGGTTTCTTTTGCTTGTTTTTGAGGTTTTTAAGCAACGAATGAAGATTGCGATTTTGCAAGAAATACAAAATAAATGCAATAAAATAATAAATCTATGAGAACTACAAAATCTTTAGCAAATACTGAAGCTTGTTTAACATATAATCTTCTGAAGGTGATTACAAGATAACCCAGTTACATGCAAATGAGAAAACAATGATTTTTATTGAAAACCTGGAATTAGCAGCTTGCTGGTGACAGATTTGAAATGGTACGGCTGCATGCAAAGTCTCTTCTCCCCTCTTCTGACGTTCCAGAACCAAGCCAGGTAAAAGTGCGCCTCTGTCAGTGATGAGAAACTGAAGAGAAGTAAGGCGTTTTTGCATTGATGAAGAAAGATGTCCTTTTCTGCTGGTACGGCCTGACAGTACAGATTGGTACGGCTGAGAAAACAATTATGAATTGGTACGGCTCCTCTTTCTAGCCTCCAGAACAACCATAGATTAGACGCCTTGATTTATTTAACCTCTGGAAGAATTTATAAATCAAACCTCATGAAAAATGTACGGCTCTCAAGAAGAATTACGGCCTGCTGTAAGAAGTACGGCTTATGTACAGCAGTAATTAATAATGTACGGCTTCTCTATTAAATCTCCTGGATCACAAAGAATATGCGCCTCTATGAACAGAAGGTATTCTGAATGATTGTTTATGCTGAAACTCTGCAAAAACAATAATCTCTGACGTTTGTATCAACTGTGATGCTCTGTAATTCCTCCTGGATGAAGAAATTTCTTGACTGGCAATAAATCAGATGTTATTTCACATCCTTTAAACTGCTTCGATGGAGATGGCTCGTTCTCCTACGAATTTCGAACTCAAACCCTAAGGTCTTCGTCCTCTGGTTAAGACTGGCAAATTTTCAATTCATCAAATGTCATAATGGCTCATTTTCCAAGGCAAAATCCCTTTATCCTCACAAAAGTGCGATTTCCACCATAATAGGGTTTCAATTAAAATATTCACATTTTAATCTTTTAATAATTCAATAGTCTCCAGCCAAAATATTTTATAATAATTTAATTCTCAAACTGGCCCCTTTCTGATGATGGGCGCACCCCTCAAGGCAGATAACTTAAGTTATAATTTAATATTATAACTTTACATTATAATCGTTAAATAATTAATATTTAATTAATATAATTAAATATTAATATCTTCCTCGTTACACATCCGATAACTGTTCCGTCTGAAGCTGAGGAACTCTGAAGTGATTCCGAATACTGACACAGCCATACTGCTAAAAATAGCAGGGGTCCCACACTGCCTGCCAGGAACTGCTAAAAATAGCAATTCTGCAAGAAACGTCCGAATGAGCCCGAACGAAAGCCAATTGATCAAAACTGCTAATCTGATGCTGAGCCAAGCTCCCAAACGACCCTCTAACCACTCTGTCAGCCTACGAGGGTCTCCTGATAGGCCAAACTCACGATCTCTGATGCTCGCCAAAAATGGGGACATGACAGTCCGCCCTCCCTAAAATTGCTTGACCCCAAGCAATCTCCACTGCAAAGAAACTCCGATCCTCGGAAGGCTCAAAAGAATAAACTGTGAAATGTCCCACACATCTCGAACTGTCTCCTGTAGCATCATAAGACTCAACTGCGCAAGCTATGCCTGGATCCCAAACCCAGAGTAAAAATCTGTCGTGACGGTCCTCCTCAGGCTGCCACTGCGCTCTACTACCTCCAACTTCACCATGCTGAGAATAGTGAAGTAACCCAATGGGACCCATCCAATACTCGGTGCCAAAGCTGTCGCCACCGGGATCCCAATACAATATGAATCCACATCCATCCGTCAGGCAGAGATAAAAACTTCTAGAAGCATCTACTATCTTGAATCTCTCCCTGTCCTCTGCTAAAACCTCATGGATGTGATAACTGTCCAAGCCATCATGCCAACTAATACCATAGTCGCCCTGTAGCCATGTACCTGTATGAAAAATCTGCGACATAGAATTATCAAGCCCTGTCAAATACATATCAGCATGATGAATAACTGACTGCTGCCCCTGCAAGTAATACCCCGCAACCTGCTGAGTCAAGTACCTGCAACTGCTAATCCCATCTTGTGAAGATGGTAACTCTGCACACAATAATGAAGTACTCCCCTCAACTGAACCGAGAGAATCACCCTGTGCGCCAGTATTGTGCATCGAATATGAATCATGTACCGGTGGATCAAAGGAAAAACTATAAGCACTCCTCACCGTGTACACTTCGTTAAACTCCTCTGTGAGTCTTGTTTGGAATCGCGATGCACTGGAGCAATCCCAAACACTACGATCATCACCCACCTCAGAACTAATGTCAAGAGTACGATCAACGTCCAACTCGAAGAGTGGGTTGTCATAGATCGAACCACCATCAAATTCAAACAATGGATTATTCACAAACTGCACAATCACTCCATCCTGATCGGAATCATCCATCTCTGAATCGCTGGAATAATAAACTGAGTTGTACTCCTGACTTGGCTCAACCTGCTGCCGATCATAGTCAACTGTATCAAATGAAAAGATCGATTTGCTTCCAGGAGAGGGAAACAAATCAACACAAGTACCAATCTCCCAATTGGATGAGTCTCTGAATATCTGCTGTGAAGATGGACAAGTATCGAGGGTTGTCACACAACTCTCGAGTGTATCATCAACCATGTCACAGGAACTATCAATGATCTGCCCTGCATCACCTATCACGGGACTAGTCTCATGAGAACCGGGTGCAATGCGTAGCTCACTGCAACTCTCATCTAGTGCACTCATCCTATCTGTATCAACTGCTCCCGTGTCCGTGCTGGATGTAACTACATCCTCAACTTCTCCCTCTCGGCTATGAACCATGGGTGTATACTCCTCACCAACCACTGCCATGCAAGACTGAACGATATCCAAAGGTGGTGAAGATTGTGCCAAACTCAACGCCACGGTAAGCCTCTCAATCTGTAACTGTGACTCACGAAGAGCCAACTGGGTGCTCTGCAATGAATCCATAGTCACCTCACGCTCATGAGTGAGCTCATCGATCCGCTCCTCTTTTCCCTTCCATGCATCATAACAAATGCAATCCCACTCGAGAAGGAAATCCCTGTCTGCAAGTAATCTGAGGTAATTTTGTCTCATTGTTCCAATCGCCTCTCGGAGTGCATGTATCACTGCAAGGGAAAAACCACTCTCACTGTGCTCATCGGTCGAAGGCGGACTCCAACCATAGGTAGTCAACATCTGACGAGCAACGTCAAAATGCTCAAGGGCGGTAGCAATCATAGTGTCATCCACATGTAGTTGCCCAACCAAATGATGAGGACTCTGTAGCTTACGACCCCCATACGAGATTTCCGGTTCACCATATGCACTATGATATGACGCTGATCCGTCATCGCTCACCTCATGATAAGCAGCATCATGTGTGCTTTCATCAACGCACACCTCAACACTTAAGGTACTGCTGCTCGGTACCTCAAAGGATGGCTCAACTGGTACGGTAGAAGTGGCTGGTATGACAGTATCTTCACACGCTTCTACTCCACAAGTAACTGCATGCTCATCCAACGCATGATCCTGGGATTCCATATCAACATATGAATCCTCTAGCTGGTTTTCAAAGGTCTGATCCGAAAAATCAGATTCACCATGACATAAATTATCAACACCAACTGCATCTGTAGTACCCAACTCTTGAGTCTCTTCACGTGCCAACTCAATAGGGTTACTTTGCATCCATGAAACAGCTGTTGTATCATGCTCACGCAAAGTTTCACCATCGCTGTCATAAAAATCAGAAGTGGCCTCCATCATAGAAATTTCTTGAGTCACCTCTTGCAAGGACGATGTAGGTAAATCATTACCCCAGGCTGTGCTAGTGTGTTCTCGAATTAAATCAACACTTCTATCAAATTCATCACATAAATTTCTGCCCTCTTCATAGGAGACTGAAGATATCAAATCATCATGACGAAGTATTGTATCATACCTAGGTGTAGATTCTCGATCCCTTTCAGGTGTAAACAGCTCGTGAGCTATATGTGAGATATTTCTTCCTTGCCAACTCTGTCTTATGGCAAAGACTCGGGTGCACATCCACGTAACTCACGAAAGGAAGTTTTGTTTTAATCTTCTGAGGTAGAACGCTATACTCCTGGAACATGCTATTCACTTCTCTTTCTGTGTTTGGTGGTGTTCTGTCAATAGTGATCCTTTCACTGATCTCAGGTGATTCTAACTGCCACTCGTCGTTCGCTGTCCTAAATGTACCGGCGAACAAACCCTCATGCCTTTCACCTGCTCTAACCTCATCGGGCTCCTGTCTCGTGAAAGTGGGCCTAGTAGGCCTATCTGCCGTCCGTGATACTGACCTAGGAGCTCTCCGTGAACTTGCAACACTCCTGTCATCGTCACGATGTGGTGACGATCTCCTCGGAGTATCCAATCTCTGAAGTGCAACTGCCAACTGCTGTAATACACCATTTGACTGCCGTTGACCTGCACGAAGATCTCTGAGTGCATGCAAGACCTCTGCACGGCCCTGACCTCTGTTATTGTAAGGAGTCTCTGTTCTAAGATTAACCGTTCTATCAGTCCTATAATACCTGTCAGTTCTGTCAGCCATGTTTCCCGGCTGCCAGATCGAACCCTGTTGCCTGTCAACCAAAGTTCGCCTAAATAAATAAATACCTGATAAGACCTAACTGTTCCGGCTGCAGAAGATGGCTAAACCCTCAGGATGGCAGGATTTAGCTCTGATACCACTGTAGAAACCCTAGTTTCCCCTATTCTCCGGATCTGATTGGTTTTCTGACGTTTTTGAAGTATTTGGTTTCTTTTGCTTGTTTTTGAGGTTTTTAAGCAACGAATGAAGATTGCGATTTTGCAAGAAATACAAAATAAATGCAATAAAATAATAAATCTCTGAGAACTACAAAATCTTTAGCAAATACTGAAGCTTGTTTAACATATAATCTTCTGAAGGTGATTACAAGATAACCCAGTTACATGCAAATGAGAAAACAATGATTTTTATTGAAAACCTGGAATTAGCAGCTTGCTGGTGATAGATTTGAAATGGTACGGCTGCATGCAAAGTCTCTTCTCCCCTCTTCTGACGTTCCAGAACCAAGCTAGGTAAAAGTGTGCCTCTGTCAGTGATGAGAAACTGAAGAGAAGTAAGGCGTTTTTGCATTGATGAAGAAAGATGTCCTTTTCTGCTGGTACGGCCTGACAGTACAGATTGGTACGGCTGAGAAAACAATTATGAATTGGTACGGCTCCTCTTTCTAGCCTCCAGAACAACCATAGATTAGGCGCCTTGATTTATTTAACCTCTGGAAGAATTTATAAATCAAACCTCATGAAAAATGTACGGCTCTCAAGAAGAAGTACGGCCTGCTGTAAGAAGTACGGCTTATGTACAGCAGTAATTAATAATGTACGACTTCTCTATTAAATCTCCTGGATCACAAAGAATATGCGCCTCTATGAACAGAAGGTATTCTGAATGATTGTTTATGCTGAAGCTCTGCAAAAACAATAATCTCTGACGTTTGTATCAACTGTGATGCTCTGTAATTCCTCCTGGATGAAGAAATTTCTTGACTGGCAATAAATCAGATGTTATTTCACATCCTCTGAACTACTTCAATGGAGATGGCTCGTTCTCCGACGAATTTCGAACTCAAACCCTAAGGTCTTCGTCCTCTGGTTAAGACTGGCAAATTTTCAATTCATCAAATGTCATAATGGCTCATTTTCCAAGGCAAAATCCCTTTATCCTCACAAAAGTGGATTTCCACCATAATAGGGTTTCAATTAAAATATTCACATTTTAATCTTTTAATAATTCAATAGTCTCCAGCCAAAATATTTTATAATAATTTAATTCTCAAACTGGCCCCTTTCTGATGATGGGCGCACCCCTCAAGGCAGATAACTTAAGTTATAATTTAATATTATAACTTTACATTATAATCGTTAAATAATTAATATTTAATTAATATAATTAAATATTAATATCTTCCTCGTTACACATCGGATAACTGTTCCGTCTGAAGCTGATGAACTCTGAAGTGATTCCGAATACTGACACAGCCATACTGCTAAAAATAGCAGGGGTCCCACACTGCCTGCCAGGAACTGCTAAAAATAGCAATTCTGCAAGAAACGTCCGAATGAGCCCGAACGAAAGCCAATTGATCAAAACTGCCAATTTGATGCTGAGCCAAGCTCCCAAACGACCCTCTAACCACTCTGTCAGCCTACGAGGGTCTCCTGATAGGCCAAACTCACGGTCTCTGATGCTCGCCAAAAATGGGGACATGACAAGAGACGCAGAGAATTACGGAACACACGAATTGGAGAAGGTCAAGCGCCGATATAAAATAAAGGTATGCCTCGTCACTGTAATCCCTCATTGAAGTTTATGGTATTTAAAATATAAAAACTGATCAAGGATTGAATGCAATATTAAATATATATATTTAATGCAATAACAATGAATGTCTGTGTGTGGAATATTCCGAGCCAATTTTTTTTGTTTTTTCAATTAACAGATTACAAAGCAGTGCACCCGTTAAGGTTAGAGGAGAAAACCAAAACGTGCAAGAAAGCAACTCTAACCAGAATGGCGCCGATGATGGCGAGCATTGGTCAGAGGATCTAAAACAAACTGCTTATGCTGTAACTCTAACCAGTATGGCGCCGAGGATGGCGAGCATTGGTCAAAGGGTCTTCTATTCTAAATGTTGGAAAGAGAACTCGACGTCAAGTATGTGCTACCCAATCCAATGCGGAGTGAGGGGCGACCATATGACGGAGTGAATACAATAATAATGCTTGAAAGATAAAAGCTGAGAAATGAAATCACTCAACACCCAGAATGTGCTTGCTACCCAGAAAGGGAAGTAGCTACCATAGGGCGGAGCTATAACTATTACAATATCTTAATTGAGACTGAGAATTACAACCAGATTTGAACAACCAAGAATGACTGCCAGTACTACTGTCAGTTTTACAAAATGAGACGTATTCGCCTGCCAAAGTCTTGTGGAATTAAAGGATCAGCATTACATCATAGAAAACCACTTCAATCTTGAATGGCAATACCAAACCAAAATGCTTTCAAGGAACAAGATACAGATTTTCTGATTTCTGATTACAATTCTGCTCATTAAATAAAGAAACAGCAGTCTATAGAATTACTAAACTGCTCATACCCTTCACGTATGACCTTCAAATGACTTGAAATAAAGTGCAATATGCTCTAAGAGAGATAACGCCTAGGTAAGGACACAAAACCAGACTTTAAATGCAGCTATCAATAAATGCACAAACCCCAAGACAGCTGATATGTACAGCCTAGCTGAGGAAAGGCGATTTCACTTTTAAAAATAATGCAAGCACTAAAAAATCTATAAACTGGAGAATATGTTCGCCCTTAATAAACAAAGAGAATGAGACGATACCCAGAAGAACTATTTTTGTATTTTTCAAGATATGAGTAAAACATGCAATATGCTGTATTAAATGATGCTAAAATGCTGAAACACTAAAAAGCCCAAAACAGATTTAACAATGCAAGAAGCTAAACACAATGCTCAAACTAAATGCACTCACAGTACAATGATTCACCACTAGATGTTGTCTTGCAAACACGAAGTGATGCCCAAGCTAGGAGGCCTTCATTCCTCGAAGCAGTCCCAGAGCCAATCCGACAGCATAACAATATAGTCGACAAAAGATGGAGAAATGATGCACAAGACTCCTTTTTATAAGTTTCGTTTGACTTCACGAAACCCTAAAATCCACTTTTAGGTCAAAACCCTGATCTCCTTAAGGATGGCGTACTTTTCCTTCAAAGCTTAAGATTTGATATTTTAATTAAATATCATACTTTTGATAAATACGCCCTTCAAACCTTGCTTTGACTTTGGCACTAATTAAAATAATCTTTTAATGAGGGCGCCCCCCTCAAAGACCACTTTTAAAACAATATTAAGTCATTAAATCTAGGCCCATGGTCAACGTTAAAATATAATATTTAAAACGTGACTTTTAATTAAATGACTTAGCTTATCCCTCCGAATGTGCCCTGAAGCCAATACTGAGCAAAACATCTGACCAAATTGAAGCAAGAAGTCAACCGAGCTGAACTCAACTGGGAAGCTGCTAAAAATAGAATTTACTAAAAATAGTAAATTCCAGAAAGTGCTCCAAATGCCGAGATGAACATACCACTGCGAAGTCCTCTGAAAACCCAGAAAGAATCCGCCATTGAATCCACCATCTCTGAGCAATGACCTCCTCAAAAATAGGAAACCCTAATTTTACCTTCCGACTAGCCTTCGGGTTTCCAGAAAAAGGCCAACGGTCACATGATCGATCAGGTTTGAGAAGGGGACATTACAGTGTGCACTCAATAAGTGGTAAATTACATATACAATCAAACATGCAATGTCAGGTGAACACATAATAATAAATCCCAACAACACATATGTGCCAGTATAATATGTATAACATAGCAGTAGAATATATGAAATACTAAACTCTATATCTAAAGTAATGTATGATCTTAAACCAATGTCTGGTAATTTATGACTTCAATCAAATGTAACAATAGATGAAAATATGTCTGTACGTATCAATACAATGCAGCTAACTAAATCATTAACTAATCCCTACATCAAAAAGAAATAAATATGTATATATATATACCAAGTGTCTAATATAAAGATCACAATAATACTAATTCAGCAGTCAATTGCTTCCCACGTAAACTATCTCTGTTGACTGAGTAGACAGAACAAACGAACTCTTTCCCTGACGCTCATTGAGGAGAGGATGGTTGTGGGAGGGAAAGGCTGGTAAGTTCGAGCACATGTAGGATATCCCAAGATGGCAATAAATCCTGAGGGAGTTCACTTGGAGCTTGGTCACGCGCCCTCGGCACTGTAAGGCGTCCCTCCTCCAATGGGGTCTAGAAGAAGGGTAAAGGCAATGATCTATTCCAGTCATACGTGATAGGTTACGATTAACTATGATGAGTAGAGGCTCATGTAATCTGTAGATAATGGTGTATCTATTAATGCATTGTTGTTGTTCTAAATAGAATCAATGCAGTTAAATAAGAATAAATCTAAATAGTTAATCAAAAGCAATCTTTATTAAACTAGAATATAGAATGAATTTGTGCATTTCATTTCTTTTCTAGGGCAAATTAAATAAGGGACATTACAATTGATATCAGAGCATAATCCTGCCATCCTGAAGGTTGGGTGAATGCGAACATATCACAAGAAGGGAACCATGGCTGAGCAGTTGGCCAATGAATTAAGAGCTTTCATGGAACAAACCCACCAAACCCTTTTAACCCAAAATAAGGGGATAGAAAAGTCAAATCAAGCACTTGCCCAAG
>VDFB02129357.1:0-18481 GCA_007258455.2 Sequoia sempervirens
CTTGGTTTCTAAAGAAATGGTGACAAAATTGAAGTTGGAAAGATTGAAACACCTGAAGCCCTACCAGATAGTGTGGATTCAAGATGATCATATGATTCTAGTAAGTGAACAATGCTTGGTGAGATTGAAGATAAGAAATTACCATGATGAAGTTTTGTGTGATTTCATGCCTATGGATATATGCCATATTTTGTTGGGAAGGCCTTGGAAGTATGATAGACAGGCTATTGATGATGGAAAGAAGAATATATACACCATTGTTGCAAATGGAATGAAGCAAACTTTTTTTCCATTGGAAGATGTTCCTAAAGTTGAAGTTTGTATGAATGCTAGGGTTTATTTGGTTGATGGACTAAGACATGAGAATGTTTGTTATGCCTTAGTTCCTAAGAAGGTTGAAGACTTGAAGCATGTAGAAGAACAACTGAAAGAGATCAAGGATTTTCTTACCGAGTGTGAAGATATCATTTCAGTTAATGTACCTGATGGATTACCACCTATGAGGAGTATTATTCATTGTATGGATTTGATTCCTGGAGCTAGTTTTCCTAATAAGGGAGCACATTAGATGACACCGATAAAGAATGAAGAGTTGAATAGAAAAGTGCAAGAGTTACTAAGAAAGGGTTTGATCAGAGAAAGCTTAAGTCCATGTGTAGTACCTACTATGTAAGCACCTAAGAAGGATGGAGAATGGAGGATGTGTACAAATTCTAGAGCCATAAACAAGATCATAGTGAAGTATAGATTTCCTTTGCCCCAAATGGATGACATTATAGATTGTTTGAGTGGGGCTAAATAATTTACAAAGATAGATTTGAAGAGTGGATATCATTCAATCAGAATCAAAAAAGGGGATGAGTGGAAGACCGCATTCAAGAAAAATTAAGGATTGTATGAGTGGTTGGTGATGCCTTTTGGATTAACAAATGCACCGAGTACTTTCATGAGACTAATGAATGACGTATTGAAGAAATTATTTTTTAAGTTTGTGATTGTTTAATTGGATGACATCTTGATTTTCAGTAAGAGTAGAGAAGAACATTTGTTACATATAAGACAAGTTTTGCAGAGGTTGAGAGAAGAGTAGTTGCTGACAAACATTAAGAAGTGTAGTTTCATGAAGGAAGAGTTGGTATATCTGGGATTTATGATATATGTGGATGGATTGAAGATGGATCATGAGAAGGTAAGATCAATTTTTGAGTGGCCTACACCAGATAGCATTGGAGAGGTAAGATCATTTCATGGATTGGCTAGTTTCTACCAGAAGTTTATTAGGAATTTTAGTTCTATTTGCAGTCCTATGTCAAAGACTATGAGGGGAGATAAGAAGGATTTTAGGTGGAAATTTGGAGTAGACCAAAGTTTTGAGTTGTTGAAGCAGAAGGTGACTGACCATCTTGTGTTGGCTTTACCTGATTTTAATAAGGTATTTCAAGTAGAGTGTGATGCAAGTGAAAATGCAATAGGAGCAGTGTTGAGTCAAGAAGGAAGACTAGTAGCTTATTTTAGTGAGAATTTGAGTGATGCTAGGAGAAGATATTCAATGCATGATCATGATTTTTATGCCATAGTTCAAGCCTTGAAGAAGTGGAAACATTACTTGTTTCCTAAGGAGTTTGTGTTATATACAAATCATCAAGCACTGCAATATTTGAATAGTCAAGGTAAGTTGAATCAGAGACACATGAGATGGGTGGAATTCTTGTAGAGCTCTACTTTTGTTATGAAGCATAGGAGTGGAAAGTCAAATAGATTTTCTGATGCGCTGAGTAGGAGAAGGAATTTGCTGACAGAGATGAGAGTGGAGGTATCAGGCTTTGATGAATTGAAAAACTTGTATGAGAAAGACCTGAATTTTGTAGAACCTTGTAGAGCCTATAAAGAACCAGTCTTGGAGGATAGGAGTTAGTGGTTGGATTATTTAATTCAGGAATATATGTTGTTTAGAGGGAATTGGTTGTGTATACCCCAAAGTTCAATGAGGGATAGCTTGGTGAAAGAAAAACATAGTGGAGGATTGTGAGGACACTTTGGAATTCATAATAAATCAACATTGGTAAGTGAGAATTACTTTTGGCCACATATTTATAAGGATGTTAGGAAATTTTTGTAGAGTTGTAGAGTTTGTCAAGATGCAAAAGGGAGTAGTTAGAATGTTGGATTGTATAGGCCTTTGATAGTTCCAGAGAGACCTTGGGAGGATATTAGAATGGATTTCATACTTAGATTTCCAAAGACACAAAGAGGTAATGATTCTATATTTGTGGTGGTTGATAGATTTTATAATATGGAACATTTCATACCTTGTAAGAAGACAACAAATGTAATACATGTAGGAGACTTGTTTTTCGGGGAAGTGGTCAGATTGCATGGATTACCTAGGAGCATTGTTTCACATAGAGATACAAAGTTAGTTACTTTTGGAGGACACTTTGGAAGAAGTTACAAAAAAATTTGAAGTTCAATTCTACTCTTTAGACAGAGGTAGTAAAGAGGAGTTTGGGGAATTTTCTGAGATGTTTGGTTGGAGAGAAGACTGGAAGTTGGGATTTAGTTCTTGCACAAGTAGAGTTTGCATACAATAATTAAGTAAACATGAGTACCAGAAAGACACCTTTTGAGATTGTTACCAGAGTTCATCCTAGAGGTATATCATAATTGTGAAACATAAGTAAGGAAGGAAAAATGAGTGCAGAAGCAGAAGAATTTGCAAAGCACATGAAGAAAGTGCATACTCAAGTGAGGCAATAGTTGGAAGACATGAACTAGAAGTATAAGGAGTGAGTAGTATCAAAGAGAAGACATAAGGAATTCAAAATTGGTGATGAAGTGATGGTATATTTGAGGAAGGAAATATTTTGAGTTGGCACACACAATAAGTTGAAGATGAGGAAGTTTGGACCCTGTAAGATTTTGAAGAATTTTGATTTAGGAAATGCATATATGAAGTGGAGTTACTTGATGACATAGGTATATCACCTATATTCAACATTGTAGATCTACATCAGTACCACGAACTAGAATTCAATGAAGACAATACAACAAAATTGGAGAATTAATTTCCTAAACAACAACCAGATGAGATAGAAGGGATTTTAGATGTCAGGGATGGAAGGAAAACACATGGAAAATAGTACAGAGAATACCTTGTGAAGTGGAAAGATAGACCAGTGGAGGATTCTTCTTGGATTTCATAGGCTAAGGAAGACCATCTTGGTTTTCCTATGGCCCCACCAAAGTGAGGGACTCACTTTTCCTTAACCCTAGATGTCTGATGTAGGAGCATCCTTAGTTCTTAGCAATCTTGCATCAACAAAAAATATTTTCTTTCAATTTTTGTTCTTTTTATGTTCTTGCTCAGTTCATGTTGGTGGATTCATCACATTTTCTCACTAGACCTAGTGAATCTACATTTCCATCATGGACATGTTCATTTTCCTTATTCCAAGATTTGAGTGCGATTGGATTTTTTTTTTTGGTAAGTTATCGCTTCCGGATTTGATGACAGTTTCTTGAACCTATATCGGATTAATTTTCAAGCCTAACATCTAGTTCGATCACTGATGGATCATTCCTGTAACTTGCAGATCCTGACGGTGTGATTTTAAATGTTTCATGGAGTGTCCCTGACCTTAATTATAGGTCCACACTTCATCATATGCATTCATCGAGGATTAATTCAAATTTGAGGCCAACCTATTCATGCACACGTTACATTTTATTTCATTGGAGATTGTAATAATATTTGGCCGATGTGGATGTTTCTAGACCTGTGAATATGATATAAATCTTGTAATAGATCATTAGAATAGCAAAATATTGTCTAGAAGAATAATATAGATTATATATGTAAGATTTCGCTCACCTATAGGAGCATATTGGGATGTATTTTTGAACATGTTGTATCAGGCCTGTGAGCTGAATTTGTAAGCATGGATGTTGTCGACCAATTGTACCTGAGCTTGCTATTAATGAGCATGTTATAATGTACATTTTCCTCCATATTCTGTGTTGCTTATATTGTGTTACTCTTACTGCACGGTCTAAATTGTTCTCTTTGAGGACCCTCCTACCATGGCTGCACCAATAAAACTTTGAATAAGTTATATATATAATTTCAAAAATATGTAAGAATAGAATCTATAGAAACTTTATTTATTGTTTTAATCCTATATTATGTGAAGCATAGAATGTGACACATGTTTCAGATTCAAAAAATGTGATACCATTTGAAAGCTATAGATGTTTTTCAATCAACCTATCAATCAGGACTTTAGTCATAATTCAAATAGAAAATGAATAATAATTATTTAATAAATTCAAAGTAAAGAATAATTTATATTGGTGGAAAGCTAAGAATCTTCCTTTAAAAACCCTTTTCATTTCATCAATTTTAGGTTAAAAAAAGTTGTCAGCCACATACCCTACACATGCCCATCATATCGCTAGTTTTTGGCCCATCATGATCCTGCACATACCCCCAATAGAAAGCACTAACACCTTACTTCTCAAGTGCTGACATTAATGACAATGAACAATCAATGTCGACATCAATGAGAACAACTACCAACAAAAGAGGACTTAGTTTTGAACTAATATATTTAAATAATTAATGGATAGAATTTAGTGTAATTAATTAAATAAGTTTGTTTTATTTAATTAACTAATGTATGAAAACTAGTTTTAATTAATTAAATATAACCTATTTAGTTAATTATTGATAGAAGATTATTCTAACTAATTACATAAATTTAATTTATATAACTAATTGATGAAGATCCCTCATTAATGTGGATGTAAGAGTTAAATTTTTAGATCTTAGAAAAAACCCACATTGAAATGTTTCTTGAGTAGGATAATTTAGCTAAACTTTGATGGAGCTTTAAAAATTAATCCAAGAGAATCATGAGTTGGTTGCATTGTTAGAGATGAAAATGACAACTTAATTAGTTTAACTTCAAATAAATTAAAAGAGATAACTAATGGTGATGCCAAATTTTAAGCTCTTATTTTTGGGATTCAATATTTTAATCTTTAAAGATGCGAGAGAGTTGAGATTGAAGGAGACTTATTGATAATCATGAATTTGGTCAAGAGAAGTTGAAAAACTAGAAAATTAACAAATCTTTTTAATGTGTATGCCTTACTTTGGCTAAGTTAGAAAATTTATCCATTAACTATATATATAGGGAGATCAATAAATAAGGTGACATTTTAGAAATAAGGAATAAAAATGAAATAAAAAATGTATTTAATTTAAATTTGAATGAATGGGAATTTTTTAAAAAGAAATAAAAGATTGAAATGATGGATAAAATTGATCAAATATAAGTAAATTCAAATATGTGTTTAACACCATTGCAATTCTAAAGGAGGCAATATCTTCCCATCATTAAAGAATTAATATCTCACTCATGCCAAAGTTAGTTTATCTCTTGGATATTTTCTATGGCCAAGGTCATATGGAAAGAAAATTAGTGATAATAAAATGGTTTTCTTCAACATAGGACTATAAGATCGTCCCTTGATGAATTTTTTTTTTATCCTCTTGTCTTCTCAAATTCCCACAAATACATGTTTATGTTTGTGGGTAGAAGATACTAACATTTTTATGGGAAATTTGAAAAAATAATAGAGTGGGTGTTAAAAAAAATTAATAGTGATCTCCTACACACAATATAGTGGGTATATGGGGGTGATCCCATAATACTAGTTTACAATTTCTAGGAGATCCTGATTTTTGTTGAAATCACATATTTTTAGAAAATACAATGAATTAAGACTTGAAAAGTTCCATTTAAAGGATTCCAATTGAAGAGGGTTTAATAGAACCACCTTAGATCAAACCCCATTGGATAGAACCCCGCTAGTTTTAAACCATACCTATAATGTAGTCTCCTTTACACCTATCAAAATGCTAATAAAAAACCACTTTTGATTTTTCTTTTGGGGGATCATATGAATTCATTTAAAATTTATTTTTTGTAAGTATTTAGTCCCTATTATAAGCTTCCCAAAAAGTATAATTTTAAATAAATTTAATTTAATTATTATATTTATTTTTTATTTCTTGTGAATGCAGGTTTTTCACCGAAAATCAAGCTCTTTGTTCTACACATGTGGAAAAATAACAGATTATCAATTTTTTTTGAAAAATATCAATGCACTAGATATTGGAGTCCTTGGTCCAATAGAAAAAAATTGAATGTTAATACATACAAAAAAAGTTATGCTGTATACAGTCTGCTTATGCCTGAATACTAATTGGTTTGAATTTGAAACTTCATTAAGGAAAAAATATTCAATAAAACACTATGAAAAAAATGAAAACACTAGATATCATCATCATAAATCTAAAATTGAAAAGAAAAAGAATTTTATCCTTCATCGAAAAAAAATTAGGTTGCATACAGTGAGCATCACTCCTTAAAAATGGTGTTTACTAAAAAAAACTAGTTTTTGAATAAGATGGAAAAAGAAGTGCAATCTGATTCCAATTTTTTTGAAAAAAATAAATTTAGAATCTACAAAAAAAGTCACAAATCACTATTTTTCATCATCTTCAAATTCATCACGGTTTAGCCGCTATAGGTGCCTGAAAATGAAGATTTAGTTAGATAGAATTAGTTTAGTGTCTAGTTTACCCAAAAATTATAAACCAGTATTGGGATCACCCATGGAGAACAAGATAATGATCACAATGTTGAACACAATGTTGTAATGAGAGGGAGGATGAATCAACATAATGTAAAACTTAATAATTTCCATTTACAGATTAACAAAAAATCACATAAACTAAAAAAGAGTAGAGGAGAACATATGCATCATCGAAAGATACAAGGGTTTTTTACATGGAAAACCGAATGAAAAAAAAACCAAGGTGAGGATTAACCCACAATATATGTAGCTCACTACTTACAAGATGTAACGCCCCACCACGCAAACCCCATAGGAACACTACAACAAATACAAACATTTTTTTTTTTTTTTAAATAACAATTACATTGTGAAATAAATAAACATTTATACAAAATAGATATAACATAAAGCATTAACCTAATCCTATGGGGTACATGGTGCACTACTTAAAAAAACCCAACAAATAACGATAAATGATACTAACTAAAGCAAAAGAAAGAAATCAGAATAAAACATGATATAAGTACAACAAGAATAAGATATAAATTCATAACCATAAATCACATAATACTATATTCATCTTCAGAGTTCAAAGTTACAAATGTGGAATATATTTCCATAGATAAAACACAATATAAACTCAGAGTTACATTAATAGGCCACTTCCCTTATAAAATTGGGAAGGGTACAATCAATAATACAAAAGTACAATAATGAAAGAGAAATCTTCATAGGTACAATCTTCTCCATGCGAGCTCTAAGATCACTACAACTGCATCAACGCCATGATCACAACTATGGACCCAATGGGTGCATTGCATGTTTCCACCCGACCATGTGGACCCGAAGGAAAACCACTCATGCAAGGAGTTGATAAGAAAGAACCCTCGGCCACAAACACAAAAATAAAGGACACACATCACAAGACTCAAGCCCACAAACAACATAAACATCAATAGTAAATAAAACAACGAAAACAACTAAAACAACTCTAGAGGTACAAGAACAAGGGAAACTGTAACACCCCGTCGTGCGAACCCCAAAGGACAATTAAACAATAAACACAACACAAATTTTTTTATTTATTTTTTTAAAGTAAACATAACATACATGAATACACATTAAAAAATAGCATGAATTTCATTTAAGTAGATTCATTAGCACATACATCCCTTGGGGTACACGAGGAGTCATTACGAGACTGAGATCCACACAATGACAATAATAAGAACCAAAGATATAAACATTAACAAAGTAAATATTAACAAATATAACACATAAAAGATAAAGCATTGAAAAGAAAGCATCTGAGTACACAAATACAACATATGCATAATTAACTTAACACACTGAATTACAATTGCCATGGCCAATAACCGCACTGAGTTAACATTACATTGCAGTACAATCCTCAAGAGGTATAATGATACAAAAGTGTTTCAAAACATAAATGGAAACCATACAAAAGATAACATGATACAAATAAATAGATGAAAACTGGCTCCGAGATAGATACAACTCTGGAGTCGCTGCAACCGCACCAATCCGCACCTCTTGATCCTCGAGTGGGGACACAATGGGGTGCTTAGCATGTTCCACCCGACCATGTGAGTCCGAAGACCCACCCCCTGTGCTAGGAGTTGATAAGAAGAGTCCTCAACCAAGAACATCCAAACATGAAAACCACAAGACTCCACAACATACAAAAGTATCATAAAACTCAAGGATTACAAAGACATAATCAACAACAACCAAGAGTCATTAAAATAACTTAAAATCATACATCTCATCACATAAATCAAAGCAATGACTAGTAACAAGTAACCAAAGGATGATCATGAAAGACTTCTAAATCAACTGAATTAATAAACATAATACAATTCCAAATTGCAATTAAACAACACCATAACATCATATCACAGTATTATAAGATACAAGATCATAAATCAAATATAAATGAGATCATACAAGACCACAAAACATACTAAAGATTTATTAAAACAATAATCATAAATCAATCTAAACCAACTCCCATAACCCACTTCCAGAGGAACACAATAAAGTAAAACAAATGGGCAACTAAGGAAGAGTGTCATAGCATAGCCTACATGGGTTCTCCTGGCCCTTCCTCCAAACTGAGGCGCCGGCCCCCATCTATGGATCTCCTGGCCCTTCCTCCTACTTGAGGCACCGACACCATAGGGTACCTCATGTGGAGCCGATAACCTCTCATGAGGATGAGGTTACGACCTTGCCAACCACGGCCTTCTCAGCCTTCCATTAGTCTGTGGAAGCACTAATGAAGACGAGGCATCCATTTTTTTTTAAATCTTATTATGATATTACTACCCAACCCTCCTAAGTTAATTATTAGGTTTTCACTTGATTACCAACTCACTCGTGGGTTCTCCTGTGCTCTTCCCCTTACACGGGGCGCCGGCCCCCACGCGGAGCCACTCTCCCTAGAGACCCAACAACATAAAAAACCAAGGGTTGTACCATCATAATTTGAACCAAGAATCACAATAGAGAAGCATGCGAGGCATTACCCATCTTGCTCCAAAAACATAATCAAAGTCTTAACAATTCTCGTACAACCCTTGCTCAAAATCATGAAACCAAAACACTTGCCACATCAAGGGCACATAAAGAGAGAGAACATCAATTATCAATCATCTCAAGCCTCTGGAAGCCAAAAGAATGAAAACCCACAAACAAGGGTAAAATGAAGCAACATGAGTATTTCTCCAATAATTCCAACACAAGGATAAAATTTCCTCAAATATAAGAGTAGCTCAGAAAAGCCATACAAGGGAAGATTCATCAAGACCCATCCACAAATCAACAATGGTGTCACCTCAAATAGGAAAACGCACAAGAAAATCAACCTTTAATTCAACGAAATCACTTAATGAAACCAAAAGCCACCAACTAGGTATTCCATGGGAGACCTCAATTTTCTCCTCACAAGAATCCCCTTATGATGGTACGCAAATCACCTTCATAAAATCAACAACATAGCAATGACAACAATAATTGCAAGGCCACAAGAACTATTTTCAATTTAAATATAATGAGTGAATACATTAAAATAAGATCAACAACTCCATCCAGACTACATAATCAACTTAGATACAAAATAAATCAAAAATTCAAGAAGATCAACTATCCACAACTCAAAAACCAAAACACAAGTTCCCAGTTACATTGCAACACAAATTAAATGACAAAGGATTCATTGAATCAAAATTGATCTCCAAGGGCATTCACACCAATACGGAAACATCCAAAAACAATCCTTCAATAATAGAGATAAAAGCATGCAACTAGGCATCCAAGGGACCAATTAAAGAACACCTTAAATACTCAACCACTCACAACCCACAAAAACACTTGCATAACAACAACCACAAATTCAAATGAGAACAAAATTTATTAACCAATCAATTAACGACCAGAACTAAATAACTTTACAACTTCCCCAATGGAATTACTCAATTAACTAAAACAATCCAAGATAACCATCACAAGTATTCTAAAATATTTATCCATAAAGAGAACTTACAAATCAACCATTAAATGAATATAAAGGAAGTCAATTTTCAAAGATTAAAATCCCATTTCACAAATAAACTATCCAATTTGAGAATATCCTACTCAATCTCTAACCATGCCCATACATTTAAATTTCCCCTTTTGTTTATCAACAGAATTGAAAACTACTTAATAGCTGGATAGTTAACTCATTATTATTTCCGAACTACTTATGTCCAAAACATTATTTCCATTTTCCTTTCATCATACTAATTTAACACTCACTTCCAATATTTAAATTAATTGTGAAAACCACTTAAGATCAATTGTTTATACTTTAAAATGACAATAATATCAATACTCTAAATACTTAAACTACATATTAGAACTTACCACCTAAGAAAATCTTAAATCTATCTAAATAAATTTACACACAATAAAAACCTTTTTAAAACCACTATATCTACATCTATTTTAATTCTTTTGAAGGAAGGAAAGTAGAAAGAGAATAAATCTTTTCTAAGAATTCAACAAATCTACAAGACTTAACTTCATAAATAAAATAACTTATTCAATTTTATATTAAATTCTATTTCCACCCTATACACATTTAAAAATAAGAATTAGACAATCAATGCTGATATATATATATATATATATATATATATATATATATATATATATATATATATATATATATATATATATATATATATATATATATATATATATATATATATATATATATTCACAAATTGCCCTTCTACTATATTATCCTATCAAATTTCACAATTTAACAAATTAATAGGAATTCTTTTCTATTTCAAAATATTCACTCAAAACAAGAATTAAATAAATCAATGCTGCCATATATTCATAAATTGATTTTTCTACTAACTTATCTTCTTATAGTTGGTAATTTAATAAATCAATAACAAAAAACAGATTTCTTTCTATTTTATTATTATTTCCATTTTAAACAGATTCTGTTTTATTTTAAAAAAGAAACAGAATGTTTTATTTTGACAAAATTAAATAATCAGTGGAATCTGAATAAATAAGTTTAATAAATATATATATACAAATAATTTCAAAACAAATATTATTTATTTATTTATTTTATAATTTCAAAACAAATATAATACAGCAGAAACTTGAATCTTAATTAAATTTTTCTTTTGATGCTATCTTTACATTTATATATATATGTGTATACATTTATATATATATATATATATATATATATCTGATATATATATATATACATATATATATTGCATACAAAAATATTTCGAATACAGAGAAATAAATTTCAATTGTACAATTTACTATTTCAATATAAATATTTAAACACAGAATATATTTGTAAAATTTATCTACAAATGGAAATTTACACAACCTCGAATTCACAGTCATGAGCTTATTCTTTTACTGGTTCACTATTATTTTTAACACAAAACTACAGTAACACTGTTCAATTCCAGAATCCCAACAAAATTTCACTTTAAATCAATAACAGTCCCACCCCAGTAAAGCTTTCCTGATTGAAAAACAGTCCAAAGCATTTCTAAAGATTCGAGAATTTTCTACAAGCATTAAATTTCAATTCAAGAGAAAATTTCATTCACAGCAAGGAATTCTTATTTCATTTGATGCTATAAAGAAAATAATTTAAAAGAAGAAGGAGAACCTGGCGTCCTGCGCCTGTAGATAACTGTTGAAGCTTTATCCTTCTTGCTGATCCAATCCTTCCAGCAGCAGCTCCAAGATCCTCCCTCAAACTTAAATCTTAATCCTCACATGAATTCTCAGAAGAATAAAAGAACGCAATACTATATCAGAAAGATGACTGCCAAATTCTCCAAAATTTGTTCCAAAGAGAGTGCAACCCCCCCTTCCAATACAAAATCCTCTAAATAAAATCTCACACCAAAGTCTCTTCCATTTCTTTTTCTAGCGAATGCCAAAAGTCACTTCTTTTTGAAAAATAAAATTCCAATCCATTCGAATCCACAAAAGATTGAGCTTTTTATTTATTTATTTATTTATCATTTCCACAACCAATTTAAATAAACACATGCATATTAAAATAATTAAAAACAACTATTTACAAAATTTTCTTCAAAACACCATTAATATTTTTGCAAACTACCACAACTTTTATTTATTTATTCTTCATATTCTCCAGCTCTCTTCGACTTCCAAATGCTCTATAGGTGAAGTTTCATTTTTGGCTTTAAAACACTTCAGCTTCCTATTTCCTTATCCATTAAATTTATTATTATAATAATTATCTTTTCAAGATTATTTTGTTCATAATTATTATTAACTTCAATAATTTAAATCAATTTATCTAATAATATCACTTTTACTTTTAACAAATTAGTTTAATTTGATCATTGGTTCTAAATCATTTGATTTGATTTAATTGATTATTATTTTAATTTCTAATCATATTTTAAATAACTTTGCAAATCACTTATGATTTAATTAATTATTTAAACATGATTACAAACATATTATATTTTCCACATAATCAAATAACATAGAAATCAATGAAGCACACACAGAAACTTACACACAAGTCCAAAACAACCGACACGGAGGGGCATTACAGAAACAAAGGGGTATAATGGGAGAGTGTCATCGCATGGCCTTCATGGATTCATCAGACTAGCTATAATCTAGGATCCGCCTCCATCTATGGTTAACCTAACATCTTGTTTCAAGGTTCTGCCCCATAGGGTGACTCATGCAGAGCCATCTACCTCTCATGAAGATGAGGTAGTGACCTTATCGATCAGCTCTTCCCACCTGTCCTTAGCCTTTGGGAGCGCTAACGACAAGGGTGAGGTGTATATTTTTATCTTGTTATGTGATAACTAACCCAACCCAGTAAGTAAATTAATTAGGTTTTCACTTAATTAGGGAAACTCTTTCAAGGGTGACCACTTGTACACTGGCCCCAAGAAGAGCCACTCTCCCCCATGGTTTCCCCTTAAATCAAAACCAAGAAATGGGTACCACAATGTTCAACCAAAAGAATTATTACTCACAATAGGGTACCACCCACAAATTCCCACATGGTATCAACATGAACAAAAAAGATGCAACCATAGAAATGCATTCACACTTTCCCTAACCTCTAGAGATAACACTAATCCATACAAGTACAAAGTAAAATATCACATCCAATTAAATAACACAATATGATTAACTATAAGGAATTTAAATAATAAATCATCCAATTCCCAATAAACTAACCATTTTCATCAATTAAAAAAATCAAAGTAAGGAAATTCACTAATACTTCTATTTATCCCAAGCACAATAATCTATTTAATAAATATCGTCCTACACTTAAATAATTCATTTATTAAATATCTAAGTCTATAAAATTGCTAAAAAGATAATTAAAGAGCAACAATGATAATTCCATGCTTTATCTAAACATAATAAAATAAACTCTCCTTTAAAAAAAATAATTAAAGATACTGACTAAATTTATTAAAAACCAATTATAAATTATTCACTAATTTCAATTTTTTTAACTATATTTTAGTTTCTGATTTTAAATCTTTTCCACACAGAATATTCTAAATTCTGATTTTTCTAAGATACTGGAAACCTACTCTTTATTTTAAAAATCAGTTCAAAATAAAAAAGTAGAATCAAGATATTAATCGTCTAAGTTCAAAATGTGATTATAATATTTATTTATTTTAAACAACTATTTTGATATATCACAGTACAGTTTGAATGCAAAGTAATGAAATCAAATTCTCTATTATATTTTAAATCAAAAATTTCATTTTCGTCAGATTCTAAATACAACTTAAATTAAAAGACATTTTCAAATAGAATTTATAAATAACATTTTTCCCCTTTATATAATTTTTTTTTCCAGAGAATAACTTATTTTTATTTTTCATTATTTGCTCACATTTGCTACATATACACTATATGCATATATATATATATATATATATGTATATAAATAATAAAATAAATATATATCAATTCATCTAATGTTGCTGCAATTGAAGCACAAAATAAACTGAATATATGGACATAATATATACACATACATATATATATATATACACACACACATATATATTAAAACCTCCACATTAATATTTAAAAACTATAGAACCTAATAAAATATCATATATATGTTTATTTTATCCAAAAAATTTCCCATGAAAGAAATATAGTGACAAAAGAGAAGTGTAAAAATTTCCAGAGTGCTTGAATAGGGAAAATACATGGAATGAAAGGGTTTTTAGACGAGAGAGATTTTCAGAGGTTTAAAGATGAGAAGATTCCAAAGACAAAGGGAATTGAGATTTCAACAGGAATTCTAGAATGAAAATTATAGAGAGGAAGGAGAAATCTATAGAAAAGAAGAAATAATTACAGAGAATGGGATTTTCCCAAACATACACCAAAAATATATTTTCTCTTTCAAACAAAATTTCCTTTCTCCTTTTAAACACTAAATCTATAGAGATAAAATTATGAAATTCGAATTACCTGGAGTCCTATGCAAAGCTTGATTTGATGATGAAATGATGTGTGACTCTAGCTAGTTGCAATATTTTGTAATCTAGAGATACAAAACCCTCACAATAATGGATTCGACAACAAAACCCAGTGCAAGCCAAAAATCAACTCTTCTTAGATCAACTCTTCTGACAACTTTCCCATGCAAATTCCACTTAACCCACCATTTCTACCATTTTCCAATTTTGGAAGAAGAATCTTCCATAATTAATTTACACCAAAAAATATGCCTTTTAACTATTTTAATTTCATTTTAATAAAATTAATTTTAAACAACATTTCACTTAATTATAATTGAAGTTTAAAATTTATTTTATTAAATCACCTTTTTCTAATTAAAACAAATAAGATAATGATTTCCTTAACTTTATTTGTTTTAAAAATAAACCATAATAATTTATCTAACTATTTATTTAATTTAATGATTTAAATTAAAGGATAGCTTCTCAATTTAAAATAACAATAAAAGTGCTAATGTATACCATAATTTTCTAAAGTATTAATATCATAAGCAATATTGAACATTTCATTAATTTAAATAATAAAGCACTAGACCATGCCATAAAAACACTTATAAAACTCATGAAATAAAATGATTTAATTGACAACCATACCCACACGAACAAAGTATAGACACGACATGAACAATCCCAGGATGAACCACTAACATAGGCGGGGGTACTTTCTTACCAACTCCCTAACCACATCAACCATTGGGTCTGCAAGATGCACTTAGACTTGACAATGAGGGTGGAGTTGGCACCTGGTACCTGCATTCCTACATAACACAAAACATTGAACAACATATACATATGCAAATAATTCATAGTCAAACACATTGTGAAAGAGAGTTACGGTGAAGCAGGGTGCTCATGGATGAGCAATGCAACCCCATCTCCTTCACTTGAATCAAATAAAGTTAATAGAATCTAGGCATCACATCATCAAAATAACTCACAAAGTAACATCATCATAACATGAGTATCCCACACATAAGTCCAACTATCATAAGCAAATAAGCATAACTGTCTGCCACACCCAACACATGGCAGAAAAGCTCTCAAATAGAGTATCAAATATTCATTAGAACATAACTAGAAATCACACTAAAGCAAAACACACACACCAAAGTCGTATCAGAGTATCAGAACATGAGAGGCACTACATTCTCCCCCCTAAGAAATAGGCTCACCCTTGGAAGCCAAAAAACAAATAAGGAAAAGAGGCTCGAATGTGGGATGCATCCTCCCATGTCGCTGAAGTCTCATCATTCAGGTCCCATTGGAACCACACCTGTTCAATCTCTCTGCCCCTGAGGGTGAGTCTCCCGTGTTGCAGAATGACCACAGGCTCTAGTGTGAGTTGACCATCCTCGACCTGAAGAGAATTCCAATCCAGTGCATGAGATAAATTAGGAAAGTAAGGCCTAAGAAAAAAAACATGGAACACATCATGAATGTGTGCAAGGCTAGGCGGCAAGGATAAATGGTACGCAATGGGTCCAATCCTCTCTAGAACCTCAAATAGACCCACAAAATGAGGCACCAACTTGGAGCCTTTTCTGTAATCGATAGGGCTCTTTCATGGATGCATATAAAGAAACACATGATCACCCACTAAAAACTGATGATCAACCCTATGAGCATCGACATATTTCTTATGTTGATCCTGAGGTGCTACCAAGTGCTCTCTAATGCGAGCGACTTGCTGCTCCATTTCCTGTAGCATCTCTGGCCCAAGAAGAATCTTGTCCTCCAAATGATCCCAACTCAGAGGTGTTTGACACGGGCGACCATAAAAATCTTGGAATAATGGCATCCCAATTGAACTATGGTAATTGTTATTGTAGGAAAACTCAACCAAATGCAGATAGTCTTCCCATTGTGACTACTGATTCATAACATACATGCAGAGCATTTCCTTGAGAAATTGATTGACCCTTTCAGTCTGACCATCTATTTCTAGATGGTAAGTAGAACAAAAGTTCAATTGTGTTCCCAGGGAACTTTGCAATGAGGTCGATAACGTAGAAGTGAACATTGGATCTCTGTCAGAAATGATTCTTTGCAGAATCCCATGCAGCCTCACAATGTCATCCATGAAAATTTTAGAAATAGATGATGCTGTATAGGAAGACTGAATAGGGGATAAATTTTCCACCTTGGTCAACCTATCAATGGTGACCATGATAGCATCATGCCGACATGCAGTCATCAACAACCCAAAAATGAAGTCAATAGATATAATATCCCATTTCCATTATGGAATGAGATTGGGCTGTAGAAGACCTGCTAGATGATGGTGCTCTGCCTTCACCCTCTGACACTCCACGCATCTCACCACAAGATCTACTATATCCCTCTTCATCCCTACCCAAAAGTACAATGGATGAAGATCTACATACATCTTTTTAACTCTTGGATGAGACAAAAAAAGTAGCCTGATGAGCTTCAGACATGATTAGGGTATGAAGACCCTTTGAGGAAGGAACATTTATGTGACCCAAACATCACAAAAGTCCATCGGGATCAAGAGTATAACCAGTAAACCTTCCCTCAAGCACTCTACCCGACTCCATCTCTGACTTCACCTCCTGGAACTAGCTGTCTAAAGGAAGTGCTGCAAGAATATGACCTTTTAGATCAACCTCAAGAGTCAGCAAGGATAACTCATGATGGTGAGAGCTTAGATCATCCACCACTAGATTCTCCTTGCCTTGAATATATTTCACTTCAAAATCATACTCGTAGAGGAATTCCATCCATCTTCTCTATCTAGCATTAAGATTCAGTTGCGTGAAAATGTATTGCAAACTACGATGGTCACTGTGCAACTCAAACCTATGGCCCAACAAGAAATGCCTCCACCTTACCAAGCCATGAACAAGTGCGGTCAACTCCAAGTCATGAGTAGGGTAATTTAGCTCATGGTCCTTGAGCTTACGTGACTCATATGCTATCACCCTATCATCCTAGATCAAAACAGACCCTAGCGCTTCCGAGGACACATCTGTGCAAACCACAAAGTTTTGAGTCAGATCAGGAAAAACAAGAATAGGCACACTAGTTAGCTTCTCTTTAAGAGTTTGAAAAGCCAATTGACACTTTTCTAACTAATCAAATTTCTTTCCTTTCCTCTGTAGAGAGGTGATGGGATGTGCAACCCTAGAGAAACCTTATACAAACTACCAATAATAGCCTGCTAATCCCATAAAGCTATGAATTTCTGGAACATTTTTTGGGAGTAGGACAATCTATAATAGCTTGGATCTTTGAGGGATCCATAGTGATTCCTTCTCTAGAGATCACATACCCCAAGTATTTCACTTCAGACTTATAAAATTCACACTTTTCCAAGTTTGCAAACAATTGGTTTTCTCTCAAGCATTACAACACTAGCTTCAGGTGCTCCTCATGCTCCTCCATGGATCTAGAGTAGATAATTATGTCATCGAGAGACATGAGCACAAAACGGTCTAGATAGGTCTAGAAAACACCATTCATTAAACTCATGAAAACTAAGGGGGCATTAGTTAACCTGAATGGAATGACAATAAATTCATAATGTCCATACCAAGTACGAAATGCAGTTTTGTGAATATCCTCCTCAACAATCCGCAACTGATGGTATCCTGATTTGAGGTCAATTTTAGAGAACACCTTTGATCCCCTGATTTGGTCAAACAGATCATCAATCCTTGGAAAGGGGTAGTGATTCTTCACTGTCACCTTAATCA
>VDFB02129358.1:0-44939 GCA_007258455.2 Sequoia sempervirens
TTGTCAACTTTCTCTTTTTAAGTTAAAGCATTCTTCTTGCTTTTCTAGTACTTTAGCTCCTTTACGCTTTCTGTTATTTTATGAAATTGTGTTCATCAGATAGACTAGTAAACTCTTGTTAGTTTTAACTATATTCTACACTCTTTGTCCATATAGACACCTGCGCCTGATCGGAACACCAGTGTGTCGCACTATCGTCCATCTTCTGCGGTGGAGTCCTCTAGCCGAGAGTTGTTGCAGTTATAGTTTTGACTCAGGAATTCACTCTCCTGATCCCCTAAACCTCTCAAGTTTGCAAAAGGATAATGACATATCATTTTCCCTTCCTTTTCACCCTCCTAAACACATCAAACTTTCCTTAAACAATCCTTAGCATGAGGTAGATCAGGGTAGTTGATCGTTCTAGACCTTCCTGTGACCCGAGGTCCTGAGTGTTCAGTCCCCCTCCTCTACATATGCTATGAAGGGAAACTCCACAAATCCAACATTCAATACAATCCTTAGTAATTTAAACATGAAACCTCCACACCTAGATATTGTTAAGATCCTTGTAATCTCTAACACATCGGCAGGTACATGGGGGTGACAAAGGACAACACTTAGGAAAAATTGACAAATTGATACCCATTCAAATATTTCTTAGATCAATTATATGTGATGGGTAAACTAAGGCCTAAGTGCATAAAGGAGCTATGACTCAAGAAAAAAATGGTATTGTTAGATTGTTTACTAATGGGGGAGGAATGGGCTATGGACCATATAGAGAAGCTTAATCATATAATTCTTAAAAGTGGTGTCAATATTCCACCATTGGTTTCCCTCCAAGAAAGAAGTATTTTAAGACCTAGCTTGTGAAACATTACATCAAGCTCTTTAATGTGAAGAATTAAAAGAAAACCAACATAAGAATGCTAATTTTTTCATTGCAACATTTTCCATGAGATGTAGTCTTTATATTAAACTAAGCATTTGATAGTGTGAATGTCCTTGTGGTAGACCTAAAGAGCTTTGATAACATGCATTTTGGCCAAGGGTAAACTAGAACTATGATTTTTTATAATACTAACAAAAATTACGATCATTGAAAGAGCGAGTAAATCTAAAACCATATTTATCCCACTTGAATAAGGACTTAACTACCTCAAAGGCCTTTTAGATGATTTAAACTATAAAGAAGCATTTAATCTTGACTAGGGCACTTGTAATAAGAAGAGTGTGTGGGCCAACACCTTGCCATATTATTTATCTATAGGGCGAACTAGAGACAATGCAATGTTATGTAGCAACATATAAGGGGTTGATAAATCTTGAATCACCCAAAATGTTCTCCTTTCTTTTGTGTTTTAGAAGTGTGTGTTGAGTTCTTCGGTTTGTAGTTCTATGTGTATATGATTTTAAAATGGATTATTTTTCCTCTTTGGTATGGTCTAAGATGGAGTACAACTTCATATATGCTTGAGAATTCTCAAGATGGTATGGGAAATCCATGTGTAGGTTTTGGTGTTCATGAAGATCTTTTAAAAAAGTATTTTTCTCATTTTGGAAAAATCATTGTTTTGTTCAAGCACACAAAAATGTAACCACCATACTAAACACTCTTAGACTATAGGGATCACATCATCTACCATGGTGAATGTGATATTGCATCAATGAATGTGTAATTTCCTCTCTATTGGAAGTGGAAAATTTATTTTGTACAATTGTGTGCATTTAATGGAATTCTAGTTCTCCATTTTCCCCTCTTTTGGTGTGATTTTATGACCTCTTTAGCTTCTAGATACTATAAATCTGTTTATACTCCATTAGGGATTCAATTGATCATTATTAGTTGCCTATATGCATTTTGGAGAGTTGTCGTTGGAAATTCATCTTGTAGTTTCTCTAGTTTTTGAGACTATGTTTTAGAAATAGAGACAAGGTAAGTGATCTATTAGTATTGAGTGGTTATTTAGAACTCTTTTCAATATTGTGGAGTAGTTTTTATAAACCCATGGGTTTTCAACTCTTGTAATTGCAATTGGAATACATCAGTGAGTGTTCACTCAAATATGTTGGTTTTTAGCCATGTGGGTTTCTCCAAGGTATATTGTTCTTTCCTATTGGTGTTTGTTCTCAATTATGTTCATAAGCAATGAATTTAGAGCAATAAAGAAATCATCAACAATAAAAAACTATTACACTAATAAAATGCATCCCTTATATTGAGCAAGATTCTCCCTTGTTCAAGAAAAAATTCATATGCTTGTGATGGATTGTGGTTGCTCAATGACCATGCAAGATTCCTACAACATTATGACGATTTTCTCTTTTTTCAAGTATATGATTTTCTATATATTTTCTCCACCCATTTGGATTAAGGAATAAGAGTATATTAATAGATTTTGGATAAGAGTGAATGGTCAAGATTAATTTGATCAAATTTTGAAACATGAGACTTGATTTGTACTAGAGTTAACTACTTTTTTTCATTTTTAAGATTGAGTTGACTTCAATGTTTGATGAATTTCAATTTGAAAACAAAAGTTGACTAAATAATTGCATGGAGTGGAATATGGGTAAGCATAATTACCATTTATTTATTTATTTTAATTATGCACGGATTAACTAGGAGTTAAATAGCTAATTAATAATAATGAATTAATTAATCATCGGATAATGTTAGTGGGATTAAATGATATTAATTAGTTCATAGGATGTAATTAATTAATTAAAAATGGATTTAATTAGGAATTATTTAACTAATTATTTAGCTAATGGGATATAATGGAATATGTAGTGTAATTAACTAGTTATTAAGTTGATTTCAGGGTCTTGTATTATTTTTCTTGTATTGGATTAAATTAAAAGTTACAATCAACATACAACTGCATAAAAAAAGACCCAAGAATTCAACCTACAATTTGTTGTACAAAGCATATCAGAGCTAGGGAAAATAACTAAAATACAGGACAACAATCGAAAACCATAAATTGTCCACAATAGAACCAAATGAAATGAAGGATAAAGTAGTTGAGTCTTTAAATCTCTACAAATCATCCTCTAAGCTAATTTAAATTTGTTGTATACAAACCCTTCAATGCATTCTTGATTTCCACGTAAGAGAAATCCAAGATACAAATGATACAATCATTTGATGGGAGACATGACATGAAAATATATAAAAATATTTGTGCAATATCATTTATCTCTAGTGACCAGGAACTCTGTTGCAAAGTAACTACTGAAGGCCTCTTCCTTGAGTAATCATAAGCTTTATACCTAATTGTACAAGCAAGTCTAGAAAATCCTATGGGTTATTAGAGCTTGATAGATGACAATAGAGTAATAATAGTATTAAGGCGGTAGAATTACAATGTCTATATTTTTCCCTTTCTAAAAGGGTGTTGTGACTAAAAGAAACATTTTTTCAAAGAATGTAGAAGAAGGAAACAAAGAATAGGGGCCTAAGGATGCCCCAACTGATATGATGGTTAGGGAGATGGCCATTGAGAGGGCATGTGGGGATGAAATATGTCATGGGTACTCAAAAAGTAAAGGGATATGAAACACTAGAATTTTGGGCTAGAATGGATGGCTTGTGTAAACATGAAAATTAAAATTAAAATAAGAATTGAGGACAATGTTTAACACTCATTATTTTAACTCCATTTAATCTTTTGATAGAGCATGAAATTGATATGCTCTTTCGTTGCTCACTTGGCAACATTGCTCAATTCGAGATTGGATGAATGAAGGATTAAGCTCAAGAATTTATAAAAAAATTAGGAGGATGTTGAATGGTGGGAGATTTAATCCTACATCATGAGTTGGATCCATGATTGGTGGATGTGATGGGGAGAGGTGACAATCAATTTACAAAGTGGGTGGAGATGACCAGGTAGTCAACTCATTTGATTGGTGAGTTAATAATTATTTGATTTGTGATCTTGAATTAGACAAATTGATTGGATTTTGATTATTTAGTTAACTATTTTGATTTGATTGTAACTTATGAGGTGTAATTTAAGATTTAAATTAATTTATTTTGGATAATATGGGAAATGATTTTTTTTAAATTAATTAAATAATAAATATATTATTTAATTTATTTAATTATGATAAATAATATATAGGATAATATTAATTATTCTACCAAATTAAGAGGTGGTAAATGCAAAAAATAGTGTATACGTTACTTTAGTGCCTACATTTTGCTCCTCTTTTAAATGGTAAAATGTTATTTTAAATAAAAGAAACAATGCCATTTAAAAGAAAGTAGATATGGACGCAAGGAGTGTTGAGATTGATGAGAGATGAAGCCCCAAGCATTAAAGGTTAGGGGTTAATTGGTTAGATTAATCATATTGATTGAATTGATTAATTATGATTAGATACAAAGGATGTTTTGATGCTTAGATAAAAATTGGATTCAAAATATCAATTTGATTTTTGGGATTGATTTGAATGATGAGATGATGATGTCCCCTCAAGAGGATGGTCAAATTGGAAGAACATGAGTGTGCTCTTGAAATAGATGGAATGATATAAGCAAAGATCTAGGAGGGATGAATGGAGGTTAATAAACATGATGTGAATGATGGAAGAATCATTGAGTAGGATGATGGAAGATATGATGACGGTTGGAAGAAAAATAAGAGAAGTAGGATGATGTAGATATGGATACTATGAGGATAATGAAAGGGAAGCTAAAGAGAAATTAAGATGGACCTTCTCCCTGCCATAAATAATTTTAAACACAAAACATTTAAAAATTAATAAGGATTTCATTCAAGAGTAGCTACCTTCATTTGAAGGCCATGATGATGTCATCTTTAAATGAAGGTCCTTCATTCAAAGGTATATGCTCATTCAAAGAGTTTTTGCAATTTCTGGCACCTTGGGCTCATTTTTTTGTCCCATCACACAAATAAGATGCACTATTATGGGATCTCATTTTTTGAAATTAAAGAAAAGGTTATCAAACAAAAAAGTAGAGGTTACAAATAAACTCCTTGCAATTTTTTAATATGTTTTTAAATGCTAAAATTTGTTGTGAGAAAAAGATATGTCTATCACAAAAAGGTGTAATTAATGTATTCAACCCAAATTTTTGGATACTTAGAGTACAATTCAAGGAAAAATCATAAACCATATGTAGTAAAGTAATAAAAAAGACCTTTCCAATTCCTAAAAGAACTAAAAAATATGAGGTCATGGGTGAAAGTTATCACTAGAAAAAAATCCCTCCCTTGAACATAAAAATTGGCCCTTAAGGTCTATAAAGGTGGTACACTAATGGTGTTGCTTACTAAGTAGATTTGTTGGTGGTGGATCTAGGCTTTGTGGCCTAAGTCAGTCAAATTAGTGTTTGGGTGGAGGGGCCACTAGTGGAGGTATTATAGCTAGGCTTGAGTGAAGCTACACTCAAGCAAAGATGGTTAGGTGTAGAGTTGAGAATTGAGGGCTACCTAGCCCTATGTCTAAGGGATTTGGAAAATATCAACAACATAATAGGTGGGGATTGCACCTAGGGACAACACCCTCTAAATTGGATGTAGACCATGTGGATGTAGAACATATTGTTTTTGGCAGTACCCTATAATACCTACACCAATAAACCAATAAAAAACCTTAAAATTCACCAAAATTCCTCTCTAAGTTACTGTATGACGCATACAATAATATTTTGATGATACCAACACATATATAGGATAGAGAATATGACAAGGAATATGTTGAATCAAAGTAGTGACTATGTATAAGGGTACAAACTATATGTATCATATGATTTTATGGACCATACAAACTATATGACCAAAATTGATGGGGGCCTAAAAAAATTTATTAACCAACTCTATTGAGTTTATTGTCTATCAATATAAGTTTTGGCCTTCTAGACTTAATCATGGGGTTAGATTTGGGTCAGGATGAACCAAGTGAAAAAAATTCAAAAAAATCTTGAAAGAAAAGAAGGCGCTTACAAATCTAAAACTCTATTACCATGTTTCAAAGCTACCAAAAGAGATTCATAGAGTAGGAATATCTTGCAACACCAAAAAACCTTCCACAAAAGAGAAGCAAGAAAGAGTACTATATTGTAAATACTAATACAATGTAATACAATTTAATTGAATGAAATGTACATAAAGGACATGCTTGTAAATATAGGCAAAGGTGGGACATAGGACAAGTGATTACGATAAGTTTCATGATCACATGACTTGAGACACAAAACTTGTATATGCCTTAAGTAAACTTAACTAACTAGGTATGAAAAGGACCCAAAAGGAAATCAATTAGAGAATATAGTCATTCACACCAATAGGAGTTATGTATCACTTTTTGTAATATGAAGAATCTCTTATCCCCCCTTGCTAGTTTTAATTTTTGAAAGATAACTCTTGAAGCAAGTTGAAATTAATACTTTTCTCAAATTATGTGATGTGTGCTACTTGTTGCATGTTCTTTTCTCTGTTTTGCAAGTTCCAATGGAGCACTCATGGCAATAAGAATTCAAGAACCATATATATTTTTACTATTTAAAAATATTTACATTTACATGTTGACTATTTGTTTTACTTTGATGTGCATTCATCTAGTAGTTTGCATGCACATGAAAGTGGAGGAAACATGTAATAGTAAAAATTGCATACCCATCCCCCTTTCCCTTATGTTTTGGGCCCACTTTGACTAGGGTTCCCTAAATGCAATAATTAGTATACAAGTGGTACATTCATGCATAAATTTGGCTCATATCTCAATCCATGTCATCACTAATCCCCAAAGTTTCATTCATTGTCCCCAAATTCACCATTTCTTACCTTGGATCAAATATGTGAGTATAGACCTAACCCTAGGTAGTTCCATAGTCATATTTGATCCTGGAATTTTTAAAATTTAAGATTCAAATTCCTACCTCATTGATAATCTCAAAGGCTTTTGTGATCCAACCTAGTGCATCTTAAGTTGGTTTTGTGCTTGGATGTTGTATTTAAAAACACATTCATTCATTTGAAAAACATTAAGGACTATCATTGATGAGTTATCAAGAGAATCATGTTAGGGCTTTATTAATAGAACAATTATGAGGCCATCATGACAAAATAATTAGAGCACATTACCCTAGGCCTAATGCTTTTTTTTTTGTTGTCTTCAAATCTTCACTCAAAGTTGTAGAGCCAATTTACTAGAGGTTTAACCAAAGAGGATTTGATCCTTAAAATTTGGTAAATTCCCAAATATGTTTGTAAAAAGCAATGACCTTACAACATTCAAACATCAAGGAATTAAGGAAAATAGGCTACAAACTACATAAATCAATGAGATTGAGTTAGCATGTAACAAGATCACTTTAGAGCAAAGTTCACTTCTGCACTCTTGTAGATCAATTTTGCAAGTACAAATCTATACTACAACAATATACCATAAATATTTAGAATTTGAAATCTATACATCTAAGTCCATAAAAAAAAAAATCATTAGTGCATTGGTGAATCATTACTTATATCCATTACAAAAAATTTCCATCATCAAAATTTCATATTTATTTATTTAAAATATGTGGAAACAATGACTTGGAATGTGACAACAAAACCAAAGTTGGCTATAAAAGGTGATTTTAAACCAACTTGAGTTTTTGTGGTAGTGAATGTAAATCTTCATCTCAAACTACTAAAACTGTTCTTGCCTCAAGATTTTACTGATTAATTATTAATTAACTTAGATAATAAATTAAAATTGATTATTATCACAAATATTTCTTAGTTATCAGTACTTGTTAGTACTTGTCCATGCAATATTGCAATGAGTTTTGGTTTTTTCTTAGTTAGAAAATTGAACTATTATCTTGTCTATTTTCTAAAAAACTAAACTATTATTTTGCCTATTTTGTCAATAGATTTTTTGATATATTTTTTATTTTTATTTTTAAAATTTATTATTTTTCGTAATATTAAATATTATATGTTTATATGGTTGTGTTTTAAATTTTTATGTATATTCATAATATTTCATGATTTAGAGTTTAAATAGATAAAATTCTCTTTTTCTTTTTTTTAAGATGAACCTACTCAAAATATTTTAATATTATTAATTTTAAACAATGTATGTGTAAAATTATCATAACATTTTAAATGTAAAAATTTTAAAAACAAAATTAAATAAAACAATTGAAATTTTGAAAGAAGAAAAAAATTATTAAATGTAAAATTAATTATTATTTTTTAATTCTTTACATTTCCATATTTCATAGTTTATAGTTTAAAGCAATTAAAGAAATTGAAGAAAGAAAAATCATTTTTAAATGTAGCAATTACAAAATTGAAAGATGAAAAAACAAATTTTAAATGAAACAATTAAGAAATTGAAGGAAGGAAAAACATTTTTAAATGCAGCACTCAAAAAATTAGAAGTAGAGTAAAAATGCGGTGAGCGTGGATCGAACACGCGACCTTCAGATCTTCAGTCTGACGCTCTCCCAACTGAGCTATCCCCGCTTGTGCTAAAATATAGCAGTTTATTTTTAAATAAATACTATATATATATATAATATTCTGGGGCCTATAGATCATAGGCAATTTTTTCAAGCTTAATGGGATTTGTATATAATTTTTTTACCGAAAAATTCTACTGTTGTGGAAAAAAGAACCATTAATTTCTACAACTCGGACGTCAAATCAGTCTAGATCGTCACCTCAAAATATCTTTTCTTGTGTAAATATTGCAGGAAAATCATGATTTAAAAAATACCTATTCACAGACCAAACATACATCCCACTTGGAGGAAGCCCATTCTCTGCAGAATGGATTCCATCTGGTTATAAACAATAACACTCAGGAAGTTATTCTATGCTCATCTTAGAGTAATCGAATGCTATTCTTGGCTGTGATACACTTGGAGGCATTCTTCAAAGATAAATCTTCCATATAAGGCAGAATGTCCATAATCTCCAATAACCACAGAACTGGCAAGAGCTATAAATAAGATCATGGAATGATCAGAGAATTTACCAACTGAGATGAGCGTCTTTGTTGTATACTGAACCTGCCGTTACTAATTAACCTAGACACCAATAATAAGTCAATTGAAAAATCCCATGAAAATACCTATCTTGGAATGATTTTAAACAATTAAGTTTGAGCTCCAGTTTATCTGTCAAATTGACAACAAAAGCATTGGGGAGAGGCTCCCCTGCAACCCATTTTCCATTTTTCAGTAGTTGCAATCTGTTTACATCATCTTGCTGGAGAACAGTAACAATATTTGGGTTTCAATGGGGTGCAAGCCCAGATTTAGCTCTGGATTAGGGCACATAGGGTAATAGTTTACTGCCTTAAACCTGCCTATGGCTCCCCACGCATCTGATAAGATAATTAACTTGCATCCCAGGGCCTCTGAAATGGCATCCAAAATCCTTAAAATTAAGGCTGTAATCTTTATGCAATACTTGGCTGCAATCTCCGTCCTATGACAAAGCCCACTAATGAACTTTCTGTAAGTCCCAATACAACATATTTATTGATTTGATGTTGAAGGTGAGACTCAAGAGGTCAAGCTCTAATCTGTATTCATGGAGTCACTGTGTTGCCATGATCAAAGCATAGGTTTTAGGTTACTTGTTAAATATTGTATAAAAGCTTCAGGTTTTGTAAGCCATGTTGATCTTTGATCGGAGGTTATTCACAACTGAGCCTTTTCTTTTCTTTTTCCAATGACAGCTTTGTACAAACTCAGGATGCTGCTTTTGGCTTCCCATATAGAAGCTTGCACAGTCTTCCATAGGTAAACTCTTGGGATGTTGAATAAATGTCTCAATCTTGTTTTGTATTTAATTATTAATTGACAATTTGTAATTATATTCCAGTAAAGTTCTTGAATATAATTCTGATAATTTGCAAAGTGTGTTTTAGTTGTCAAATTAGAAAGATCATGAAAAAGGAGAAGCTAAATGTGAGTTAGAGAAGTCACGGAAGATTTTATAATTTGCATGAACACATTAATCACAAGTTGGAAGATGAAGTTGTTTTTTCTTGATTTGTGATTTCTCTTATATATGTATAGAGTGCTTGAATTGAAAGAAAATCATGTTAATTTACATGTTTTTGAAGCCATGAAGTGTTGGAGAGAGAAGCTGTATTGATGTAACTCATTTCAAGGATTAATAAAGTCTTGAATCTCTTTGAATGTGAAGTGTTTTTGCAGGGGTTTCTCCATGTAATTTTTGAGTTATGGTTTGCATTTATATTGTAATATATTTTTATTTATGATTTATTTTTATCTGTTTATTTAAATGTATGAAATTATTTACAGATTTTCACTCTAAAGTTTTATCTTAATTTTCAACATGAAAAATTTCAATAATTTTTTATCTAAATCATCATAAATCTGTTTGATTTTGTTGTAGATTATCTTGCACAACTTCTGTCATGGGGCCACGCCTCCGTGTGGCACCAAAAATCTTTTCTTCTCTTGTTTGTGGGAATCAAGAGTGCCCAAGAGTGTCGGACTACGCTTGTGCACACCCAAGCACCAAAACTTGCACACACACCAATCACCAAAATACCAATGTACAACAAAACTAACTAGCAATGCAACTTATATACGCAATGCAATATAAATCCAATATGTACACACAAAATAGTGCAACACCAATGTGGGGTAAATAGATAGGCCCTTGACCCAGTCTACATTCAATTCCAACTATATTGTCGGTCACTACCCTGATTCCTTGCCAAGAAATCAATTACAAGTTCCCACCCCTAGGTTTGCACACACTCTTCAAGCTACGATCCAATGTCCTTTCTTGGTGTCCTCGACACTCCTCCTAATGCATCCTGGCTCAAGTTTTCTTAACACTAGCAAAGTCCACTGGGAGTTCCAACTCCCCTCTTCTCCCACACCTGTCTTCCAAGTATCATAGGAGCCATAACTCTACCTTTTTTGGCTCTAAAACCAACTTCTAGTATTCCAAGAGCTACTTGCTAGCTCTTCGTTAGGTAGCAAAGGAGTTCCCAAATCAACCTTACAACTTTGATACCAACTCCTATAAATTCACCCTAGGGTAACTTGGGTGTATGTCCTAGAAGAGATCACTAGATTATAATCACAAATAGGTTTCACTATAATTGTCTTTGAATTTTTTTGTTACGAATCAATGAGGCTAAAAGCTCAATGCCAACGCAAGCTTATTATAGAGTTAGAGTTCAAAGCTTGGCTATCAAAGAAATTCTTTGTCATGGAATAAACACGACAATTAGAGACACGACCGTGTTAGGGCTATTACTCTACTTTTCAAGTAATTCCTAAGGCATGTCTTTGTAATCAAGTGGTTGAGTTGAGAATTGTATATTCTGTAGGATTATTTCCAAGAGAAAAAGCCTTCTAGAGTTTCTCAATAGCGACTATCTATAAGATAAAGGAAGCCCATGATGTTCGAAGGATTATCATATTAGCACTTGCCAACTTTAATAGGTACAAGGCTATGTTACCATAAATGAGAAACAAAAATCACAATTGTTAGGAAAAAGAAGGTGTCTCAACCTTTGATTTTTCCAAAGATTCAAAGTTTTTCTAAATATTAAATGTTGCTGATTTTTCCACTCTGCCTTTGTGAGTTACAATTTGCAGTTTCTATTCAGATGAGGAGTCAAGTTACAAAGTTGATATTTACAGGTGGTGTTGTGCATAAAAGTTTTTTCTATTTCCATGTTGAGTTTACATGGAATGTGAGTTTTCGAAAAGCAGTTATTTTGGCAAGTGCAAATTTTGCAGATTGGCATGTGGTGACAATTGGAAACTTGTCATTATGCGTCAACAGTGTTTTTGGCACTTTCCATGTTGCACATTCAACCTTTGGCAGTTGCTTTAGAAATTTTTATTTTATGCATTGTAAAACTCTTATATATTGAGCACTTGTGTATTTTGGAGAATGAAGTTGTGTTGAGTTTACAAGTACTGTTGTGTTGTCAAATTGTTGCCAGAATTCTTCCAGAATTCTTTACTGGTTATACTCTTATAAAAGACTTGCTCTACAAGTGTGCAATTTTGTTGTTGGATTTGTAATACATTGAGTAGGCTTTGGAGTGTGGGGTTTTTTTCCTGAAAGGGGTTTCCTCAAGTATATCTGGTGTTTGTGTTAATTGTTTATTTTCTATTATAAATGTGTTTCTGACATTTCTGTAATTGTTTGATCAAGTTTTAAATTTTGCATAATATCTCTTATCAAGATTAGCGTAGGAAATTGTTTCTAGTACTTTAATTTCCTTACAAGTGGTATCAGAGTTTGATCACCTTTGGTTTCAGTTGTGGGTTGTTGGGCTTTTTGTGCTAATCAAGGTTTGAGTGGGAGCTTGTGTAGAGGATATTTTTGTGATCTTGTTGCAAATTTATTTTTTGAATGACAAGCACATATGGGAGGATTGTGGTAGAGAAGTTTTCTGATACGAACTTTGAAATGTGGAAGCTAAAGATGGAAAATTTGTTGATTGATCGGGATCTATGGGATGTAGTGGATGAAAATGTCCAGAGGCCTACAGCTACAACTTTGGCTGCAAAATATGATGTAATCAATAAAAAAGCTAAAGGTCTCATTAGAATATGACTTGTAGACTCAATCTTGATAAATTTCCATGAAGAACCCACTTCGAAGGCTCTTTGGAAGAAGTTGGGTGAGATATATTGAGCTAAATCTTTAGTAAATAAAATTTTCTTGAGGAAGAAGTTGTATTCCTCGAGAATGGAAGAAGGTGGACAAATTTTTGAGCATCTGGAAACATTCAATATGTTGGTGACTTAGTTGACCTCAGTTGGGGTTAAGATGGATGAAGAAGAAAGGTGCCAAACTTTGTTGTGTTCGTTGCCAGACTCATGGAACAACCTAGTCATGGCCATTGGGAGCACTTATGTCATCTTGAAGATGGAGGACGTTGTTGGTTCTCTACTCTCTGAAGAGATGAGAAGGAAGCTCTCTCTGAATGCCAAAGAGGCTTTGAGTGTTTGAGGAAGACAAATAGAATGCTCGACAAAGATGAGAAGCAGTGTGGCCGTTCCAAGTCTAGAAACAAGGGGAGATCAAAATCTCTTGGTAAGTCCAAGGCAATATGTTGGAACTGTGGCAAACCCGGACACTTCTGAAAGGACTATAAAGAAGAGAAGAAGAAGAAGAAGAAGAAGCGAGATTCTGATTCTGAGTCTGAAAAAGAAGATGGAGATGCCTTAATTGCAGCCTTGGCCACTCGTGCAGGTGATAATGTATGGTTGATAGACTCAGGTACATCTTTCCACATGAATCCTAATAGAAATTGGTTTAGTAAGAATGAAAACTATGATGGTGGTATGGTGTATTTGGGTGATGATTCTTTCCTTGATATTGTTGGTCGTGGTAGTATTCATATGAGATTTTCTGATGGTAGAGTTAGACGATTTGATGGTGTCTTGCATATCCCAAGACTTGGTAGAAATTTATTATCTGTTAGCAAGCTAATAGATGCAGGTGTGCATGTACAGTTTTTTGAAGCGAGTGTGAAAATGGTGAGAGGTGCTATGGTGATAGTGAGAGGAAGCAGATTGGGCACATTGTCTTGATGCATGCATAGTTGAATGCAATAGCACTTCTTATAAGATTAAGCCAAAAACTACTTCATTGAAAAAATAGATGGTTTCCTCTTTTGCAGATGGTCGTGGCTTTTGGATACCCAAGGGTGCTTTGTCTACCAAATCAAAGTTGCCTGCAAAGAAGACCATGTTATGGCACCAAAGGCTTGGCCACATTGGAGAGAAGGGTTTAAAATCCCTAAAAAATAAGAACCTCGTTGAGGGGTTGAATGATTGCAATCTAGAGCTTGATTTCTGCGAACATTGTATTTATGGAAAACAGAACCACGTTCAGTTTTAATCATCTTCTCATAAGTCTTCATGTATCTTAGATCTGATTCATTCTAATGTATTTGGTCTTGTTGATGTTACTTCTATTGGTAAATCAGTTTATTATGTTACTTTTATTGATGATTTCAGTAGTACATGGGTATATTTTTTAAAGAGTAAATATGAAGTTTTTAGTCATTTTAAGGAGTTCAAGGCTATGGTAGAAACTCATACTAGAAAGAAAATTAAATGTTTGAGGACTGAAAATGGCGGTGAGTATTGTTTTGCAGAATTTGACAGATTCTGTATAGATTGCGGGATTAAAAGACAAAAGACAACTCCATATTCTCTACAGCAGAATGGAGTTGTAGAAAGAATGAATAGGACATTGATGGATAAGGCTAGGAGCATGTTGAGTGGAGGTAGTCTAGAACAAAAATTTTGGGTTGAAGCTGTTGCCATTGCTTGTTATTTGATAAATAGATCTCCTACTCAACACTTGTTGATAAAACACCAATGGAGGCGTGGTCGGGGGAAAAGCCTTCACTTAGACATCTGAGAGTTTTTGGTTGTGAGGTATATGCACATGTGCCTAAGGAGAAGAGAACAAAATTGGATTCTAAGGATGTCAAATGTATCTTCATCGGCTATAGTTATGGTGTGAAAGGATACAAGCTTTTGGACCCTATTGTACAAAGGTAATTTATTCCAGAAGTGTTATTTTTAGATAGACTAAATCTTCTCTCATTAATTTCTAGCCAGAATAGCATAAAGAAATTGAAGAGAAAAAGGATGTGGTTCAAATTCCTTCTACGCCTGAGGAAGTTGAATCGATACCCAAAAATAGACAAGAAGTTGAGGAGAGATCATCAAGCTCTGAATCTTCAGAAGAGGAGGAAGAAGTGGAAGAACCTCCACCTTAGCTTGTTCGAAGGTCCACAAGGCAAAGGAAACCACCTCAAAGGTATGGGTATTCACCTGATGATTGGAAGTGTATATTTTCTTTGAGTACCGTTGATGGCGATTTTGGCACCACAACAATGCAAACAAAATATTGCTATTTTGCTTCTCCTGAAAGAGAAATGAAACACATGGATGCCTTAGCTCCCAAGGTCTTTGTAGTTGGGTCTCAACTGTGCTGATGTCCCTCAATGGCCAATGTAACAGTAATATTCAAGGGGCCTGCTGGTGTTGAGCTTCTGGATTGTTCTAAGATCAAGCATGAAATAAAACCTACTCTAACAGGGTTTTTTTTAAGAAATATAAAAAGATAAGTCAAAGTTTTGAAACAGAAAAGAACAATAGTTCATCCAACCTTAACCAGACTTGTTAACTTCAAGGAATTTGTAAACCAAAACTGCAGAACAAAGTAAACTTGTGATTGACACACAACCTACTTCATTCACAGTGCTAATTTGCATAACATATTTTTAATTACCATTTAAATAAAACACAAAATAATATTTCATTCCTTGAAGACTTCACAAATCGAATGATCAATTTAAGACAAATATCATTCAAGAACACAACATGAAGTAGATTAAACTCTGATTGCTTCTACTGTCAGTAAAACAGATAAGCAATATTTACAAAACTGGCACAATCACTAGTGTACAGAGAATCCGCGTCTCTAGATTGTTTCCAACTACACTAAGAGAACTTAGAAAATACATTATAGTTTGTACTAAAACCTTACTGCTAACCAAGAAGACAAAATGATTCTCTCATTATTGAGAATCATGATGCAACTCTCTCTTCTTCTATTAACTGACTAACTCCTAACAGTTCTAACTCTAAATAGTTCTTCAGTCTAAAAGTTCTTTAACCCTAGAAGTTCTAATCTAGAAGTGCTATCCTTGGAAGATCTCTCCTTTACAAAGAGGCAAAAATGCCTTATATACAAAATGTTCCAACAAGAATGTGTTGTCCCCTGCACTAGGGTTTACAAAATATCTGCATCCAGGAGAGTCAGCTCTCAAATCTTTTTGAGGAAAGTCAAAACTGCATTCAATGTGAAGCCCTGCTGTCCATGCTGAAAAGTTGTTTCGGGGATGACCTTAGATCTTTTGTAGCTATAGCCTTTACTCTCCTGTGTGCGTGTCCATCTTTGAACTCTATTGGGGCACCTTGAATGCTTAGAATATCTTCATTAATATTGATCTACCTCTTTGCCAGTAGCTGCCATAGCTGTCCCTCTGAGTCACAGATCCTCTTTCCTTCAGCTTCCCCTCTATTCTGGACTTCTCTGTTTGTTGACCATCTTCTGGAAGCACCGTCGAGCCTCCCTGTAGATCTGAACATTTCACCCAAGCTAATCCATCATCACTTGTTCTCAGAAGGAATTCATCTTGCTTGCATTCTGTTAGTCTTCCCTCACAAGAATAGTCAATCAGTCAAAGGGACCAATGAATCACTCTTTGGCTTCCTCTGATTGGTTAGACATTCGCCACATCAGATTCCCAGGAAATCAAAAGTGGTCCACCTTAAATCACATGTCAGTGAGACACTCATCGTGTCTCCCTGATGCGATTATATTGCTTTTAGCAACTATCGGCGTAGCATAAGACAGTCGTCAGGACCTTTCGGCAAGCTACATAAGTTATACCGAGCTCACAAAGACCATCGGCAAGACCACATCCTTTCGCTGAGACCAAATGACGAAGCTTTTGTTTTCTTCTAAAGTTTCCTCGACATCCTCCTTATCCACCGGGCTCAGGCTCCTCTTGCTTCGGTGTGACTTTCATAGTTGTCGAGACTTCTCGGAAAGAGTTTATATCTTCCCTGAAAACCCTTGGGGAACCTTTGTCGGCAAGACTTATCGCGACTCCAATGCATGTCGCCGAGACTCTCTTGTTTCGCTGAGAGCTTCCGCCGATTTCCTTCACTCTCGTCGAGCTTCCTCCTTGTTGTCGGCAAGACCTCCAACGTCGGCCAGAACTCCTGGCACATACCTTTCCTCTCCCCAAAGGGACATCCTATCGGCATGACCCTTCATAGTCGCTAAGAATTTACAACGAAGTCTTTCATTCGCTTGGAGTCTTCCCGACCTCTTCTTGTCCTCCTCGAGCTTTGCCCTTTGGGTTTCGGCGTGACTTTCTCTCTTCGCCAAGACCCTATGGTGAAGACATGATCCTTTGGCGAGCCATACCACTTTTTTTGGTGGGCTATATTGTTGCCAAGACCTCCCTGTAGTCATACCGAAGTGGATTCCTTCATTACAGGCGCTTCGTTGTAGCGTTCTCTTGTCAGGGAGATGTCTTGCAGACATCTTATGTCTCGGCGAAAGCTTTACTAGTTCAACCTTTTGTTGCCGTGACACATCGGTTCTCTCACCGAAGTTCCTTCGTGTCGCTCAGACCTTTCTCATTCGACGAGAGTATATAGCGATCCCCTTCGTTTCCTTTGGAGTCTTACCAACACCTTGTTTCGGTGAGATATCCATTGTTTGGCTAGACCTTTGGGTGACGCTATGCTGCTTTGTTGATATGCAAACCCTTCCCCATCAGCAAGACTCCCCACATTCGGTGAGAGTACATACCGAAGGGAACAACTCATGTCGAAGTGTTAAACCCTTTTTGCTTAGTCGGTGAGACTTCGTAAACTTGCCGAAACATCTTGGTGGGGATAACACCTTATGCTGAAAGGATCACCTCTTGATAGTGGTTGGCGAGACATGGAGACTTCGCCAAGACCATACGTTGATGAAGATGACTCCCATCGAAGTGTTTTTCGGTGGTGGGGTAGTCGGTGAAAATTTATGGACTCACTGAGACATCTCGACGAAGAGAGAACATCTATCGACAGTCCACGCCTTTTGTCGGTGAGACTCGAAGAGCTCGCTGAGACATCTCTCTGAAGGAAAGCCCTCATATCGATAGGAAATTCATGTCACCAGGATGATGACCCTTGTCTTGCCGATGGATCCTGCATATGATTTCTGATCGTTGTGACATCTCTGGGGTCTTGTCGATAGGCAACATAAACGTAGATTTGAACCAAACAAACCATAGGTCGGGGAGACCGTGATAACCCTACACCGATAAGATGCACAATGGGGAGTATTCTGATTCTTTGGATTTCAAACAATCAGAGCCGAGCCACCAGTCGGTAAGAGTCTAGAAAAGTCTTGCCGAGTTTTGCCTTAACTAATTTTCATAACCAACTGGATTGAGGACAACCCTCCAACTGAGCTCCCTTGAAAAATACCATCCTGTATGTGATTTAATCCTGCATTCAACGAAGACAACCACAATAAAGATCACACGAACAACAGTTAATTAATCAAAATCGTCATTGAAATGAATCCTATGCTAGTAAGGTGCAATTAAATTTTTGAACAAAATGATCACACAAGCAGTTCAGGTTTCAGGTCGACCTGTGGAATCCAAGCCAGGGAGGAATTTCAGAGAATTCTGAGTCAGGCGGATTCCAGCGGAATTAGCATGAAAACACCCATTAGAAATTTAATCTGATCACTATCAATCTAGGAACAACATGTGAGATCCCAAAATAGCATCAATTATTCATAGAATGCATCATCATTTATTAACTAGCCTGCTACTCCATACTTCTTCACATTTTACCAGATTCCAGGGAAATCTGCACAGGACGGATTTCCACAAAGAAGGAAACATTCCCGCAAATCTAGAAAAAATAGGGGACAACGGACTTCGGGAAAATCCGGTTCACGCAGAATTCTACGTAGACTATAAATCCCCGAAAAAAAAATGCCCAAGCAGAGTTCGAGCGAGATCTGGAAAAATTCGAATGGGGTGGAAAATCCTGAACTTAGGAGAAAACCCGAATTCCAACTGAGGCAAAACCAAAATTAGACAAAACCAGAAGACAAACATAAAACAAAAGAATTCCCAAAAGCAAAGCGAAAAAAAAAGGCAAAGAAATCGAAAGAGAAGGGGGACCCATTTTGTTCCAAATAAAAATGGGGTGGTTATGCAAGGCATAACAAATGGTGACTCGGTTGGGAAAATGGTTTAACCATTTTCAAGAATCTGAAGGATTCAACTACCCAGAACTCCTGGTTCATGAACATCACAACTCCAATTGGGTCAATTTTAGAAGCAAGGTTGAGCTAGGATCTCAAATGTAAGTCAACAATAGCTACCCCTAAATCTATGTGTGTGTTTGATTGTGCATCATCTCTCATGAAGTTTTCCTCATCTTTTGGACAACCATGTGTAAGATTTAAGCTATATGAGTTGATCCCCTCTAGCTGCTATGCAATGATATCCTGGGCATTTCTCCGCTGCCAGTCAGGCGTCCATAGCCCCAACGAAGATACCTCTAGTTTTCTCACAACATTGCTCTACTACCAGTTAGGCATCCATAGCCCCGGTAGAGATATTGGAATCACCCATTCATATTGAGCCTCTTTTCTTGTAGGTAATTCTTTCTTTTCTTTTTCTCTTTTCTCTTTTTTTTTTTGTTTTCTCATAAAGTTTCAGATATTTCATTCATTTCTTTTACAATATGTCAGATGCTTAACGTCCGATCTGGGTTGAAAACTACCATGGACATCATAACAACTGGGAGATCAGATTTTTCACTCAAATCTTACAACACTATCATCCTAGGACAAATATATCATTACAAGAGGGGATGATCTTAATGATTTGTGACAGATTCAGAGGGAGCTAATGAAGGTTACTTTATACCTTGTTTTTCAAGACCTTCCACAACCTTTATTGACAATGGGCATGAAACAAAGAGTTTAGGACAAAATCATCCGACCAGAAAGCCTGAAAATACCTAAACTATTTTTCTCCTTATGACCATAGTATACTTTAGATAACAACCCACAGTTCCTGGTGGAAAGGACAAGTAAACCCCAAAGATCAAAATAAAAACAAAGACAAACAACAAAGGAAACACAAAGGACAGAAGGAAAGAAAAAACAAATAAACAACAAACTACTTACAAGCAAAGAGTAAATTATTTACACAAAGAACAACAGATTATTCACATACAGAACATAAATTAACAAGCTTCATGACTCAAAATAATGTTTAAGAAACTGTCCATTGATAGGAAATGGAATAGGTTCTCCAGTTAGGCTAATCAGTCTGAAAGCATTTTCCCCTAGGATCTCAGCAATTTGATAAGGGCCTAACCAAAGTTTGTCAAACTTTTGGTGATTGCCTTTCTTTTCACCAGCCTTATCCCATAGCAACACTAGGTCAGATATCCTAAAAGCCTTTATCTTGGCTCTTTTTTCAAACCATCATTTGACAACAGCCTGATGCCTAAAGAATTGTTGTAAGGCCACATCTCTCTGCTCTTCTAATTTCAACAAAGCAGCTAACCTGACCTCTATCCTATTGTCATTGGAGTAGAATTTCTATATGAACTCAAGGATAGGTATTTGCAGATGGATAGGAAAGATAGGCTCTTGGCCATATACCAACTTGAATGGTGAGGTGTTTAAGGCAGCCTTAATCCTAGTCCTATTTGCCCATAATGCGAATCTAAGCTGGGTATGCCAGTCCCTAGGGTTATGCTCTAATAGTTTCTTAATGAACCCTAAGAGATTCTTATTGGTTGACTCTGCAACTCCATTGCCTTGTGGATAATAATTTGAAGAATATTTCAAGACAATCTTGTGATCATATGCCCAGGAAATAAATTCAGCAGAAGAGAAAGCAGAGCCATTGTCACATACCAGAGTGAAAGGTACCCCAAACCTTGTAGTGATGCATTCGGTGAGGAACTTGATCACTACCTCCGTGGTGTTGTTCTTGCAGGGTATAGCCTCTATCGACCTTGTGCAGTAGTTAGTGGTAGTCAAGATGAATTTACGTCCTGCAGAAGAGTTTGGGTTAATCACTCCAATAAAATCTAGTGCCCATTGGGCAAATGGCCTCACCTCTTAGATGGGCTGGAATGGCATGGCTGCATGGCATTCCCTTGGTGCAGAAATCTGACAGAAATGACATGTCTTCACATGCTGATGGGCATCTTTGAATACATAGGGCCAGTAATAACCAGATCGAAGGATCTGGTGTGCCAAAGAATCTGCAGACCCATGACCTGTGCCGCGTTTCCCATGAAACTCAGAGATCACATGTTTAGCCTCTTGATGATCAAGGCATCTCAGGTATACTCCTTCAAAATTCCTCCTATATAGCAACCCTCCTTTGAGCATGCAATGAGAACTCTTCAGTCTTAAGGCTCTCCTTTGAGTTGCATTCATTTCTTCTAGACATCGATTATGGAGCATTAAGCAAACGATATCAACATACCAGGGGTCGTTAGAGAAAGACTGGGTCGTGTATTGCTGGCAGATGATGTTGTCGCCAGCGTTCACCATGGACTGAGACAAGCCTCTACCCCTGACTAGCTTCATAGGGTGTATCTCCAGATCAAATTCTTCCACGATGGCCATCCATTTGCCTCTCCTTTCTCCCAGCTCACTCTGCATGAGTAGGGACTTCATAGCCACATCAGGAACTACAACAATGACTTAGCTTCAAAGAATGTAATGCCGGAACTTCTTGACAGCCCTCACTAGCACGAAGAATTGCTTCTCAAGAGTCGGGTATTTGATTTCCGCATTTTTGAACAGAGAGCTCATGAATGCAATCAGTCTCTCCTTTGCCTCTGCTCCTCGTTGAGTTAACATTGCTGCGCACGAGTGTTCCGAAGCAAAAGAGTAGATGTAAAACTGTCTAAGATAGTTAGGGCTAGTGAGCATGGGTGCCTCTGAAATGGACCGCTTGACTTGTGAGAATGCGGCCTTTGCTTCCTCAGTCCACTCTATCTTGGCGTCTCTTTTCATCATCTCATTCAATGGTTTCACGATTTCAGCAAAGCCTGTGATGAATTTTCTCACAAAGTTGATCTTTTTTTGGCCTTTGCTTGATCTAGGGCATTCCATCTCGATTATCATAATTTTTTGTACGTGGAAGTGGAAATACCAAAATGAGGTTTGACTTAGGCAAGCCCAAGTGCAACCTTTCCCCCTCTTTTCATGTGTAGGTCAAATCTGAAAGTTTTGTCAAGAGCTAGTCAGAAAAATCATAATGTAGACTATAATATATCTTTTAAAGTTTTCAGATCCTAAAAAGGAAAATATTAGGTCTAGGGAATCCACACCCGTATCCATGTGTTTTAGCCTTAGCTTTCAATGACAAGTTCCTCTCTATCACCATTTTTAAAATCTGTAACTTTTCATGTAGTTTCCATTTTTGTGTGTGTAATAAATTATATTTTCAAATCTAGAGTTTATATCAAATAGGTATTGTCCATACAAACCCTAGGAGATTGTCTCTCCATTGTGACAACAAGATAATCATCAACCCTAGTTGGTTTTGTGTCCAAATTTGAGGTCAAGTGAAAAGAGGTCAATCCTAGTTGCATCTAGGATCACTTTTCCAACTTCAAAACATCATTTAGGATGGTAAATTGGTTTTTTTATATAAAATAAACTCTCTTTGGTGTTGAATCAAAATTTATTATTAACATTAAAGATGATTTTATATCCATGTTAATTTAAGTTCAAGGGAAATTGATAGATTATTTTGTGGAATGTATGAACTATTTTAACTCTTAAGTTTACATGACAGACTTCGAAATTGTATTAAACAACCATCATACGCTCTCACCTCACCCATTAGGGATCATGGTGATAAGAAAATGGGGTCTAATCCTTTGGTTAGGTCTAATTTGATTGATTATACTTGAAAAGGTATTCAAATTAAATTCTTATATTGTGAAAAATCATAATTCTTATTTTTCATATGCTCTCAAATCGTTCATTAGGGATCTTGGTGATAAAAAATAGTGTTTTATTTTGTAAAAAAATTTAACCTAACAAAGTGTTTGGTATACATAATCCTTCTAGTTCATATTTTGATGCAAGAGCATTTGGGATGTATTTAAATCAGAATAAATTCATCTATTGATCATCACTCCTCTCTCCTTGAGGCATTATTTTCCACATTGGATTATTTATGGTGGTCAATAAAATTTGGAGGTATTGGTGATCATAAATAGCATTAGTGGTTTATGGTGATGTCTCTTTTATGGGTAGATAATAAAGATGGTCAATAGTAGAGGAATAGAACTTCCCATTGACATAGTATTGACTTGAAAATATTAATTTATGGTGGACTAATGACTCCCCAAATATAGTTGGTGTGTTTTCTGCATTAGTTGGTAGTTTTTGCACCCATGCATTTGACTTAATGGTTACATACCTTGGTATCTAAAATTAGATGATCTTATTTTATATTTTGAAAGAGATAAAGAAGGGGTCAAATATTAATAATTAATATTTAAATCATTCTCATTAATTGTGGTATTTATTAAAAAAATGAAGATAGATGCAATAGGTCATGGAGTTTTTCCTTATGAATATGGAATAGATGGTGACTTAAAAAAATATACATTATTTAATTTTTTAGTGTTTTTGGTTAGGGGAAAGTTAGATGAATGTTGAAGTCAATAGGAAATACTTGATAAGAGTTGTAGTGCTTAGATTCTTGTGTGAATGAAAGTATAGAGTTTTGATGGTTCAGTTTTAGACTTACTTATCTTGAAGAAAGTTTTACTTGGTCCTAGTTATGAGTTTTATGCAGTTCTTATTTTATTTTAGTTTTCAATTCATATATCTAAATGGATCACTTTTGAGTTTGTAGATCAGTAGTTGGATCTTGGTTAATTTTAGCTATCAGATCTAGTCACTTGTAATTCACATGATATTGTAGCTATCATGCATTAAGTTATAGTTAAAGTTTCAAATGTTTGGTTTAAGTCATTAGTGAGTGTAAACTGTTATATTAATTTTTTGTTGGGTTATAGTTATTTTTATTAATATTTTATTATTTAATAAAATACTATCAAAATTTGAAGGTGTGTGATTGTGTTCTTAAAATTATTGATTGGTTGTATGCCTTGGCTACCCTTCAATGGGTACCCAGGTTCTAACTACATTAATTATTATCAAGGTTGATTATTAATTAGGAAGAGTTTTGTAGAATTGATGTCGATGTGATTGAAGAAATAAAGATAAAAGAATGAGTAATGTGTTGGCTATCCTCCAATAAGAGAAGTCTTGGTGAGAAGGTGTCCTAATATCCTCCACTTTGTGAAAGTGGGTTGAGTTTTTTTAGAGAGTGTGCATCTTCCATTAACATTGTTGGGTAGAGGATAGTTGTTGATTGTGAGTGAGTTTGTTGTAGATAGTTTAAAGTGAAGATGTATTTGAAAAATAGGATGATTATTGTCTTGAAGAGGTTAGTTGAGTAGGAAAGTATGGAGTAGTATTGAATGAAGAAAATACTTGATATGAGATGGATAAGTTGGAGGCTATGAAATGAGAAGAATTTTTAGTATCTATGTGATCAATAATGATGAAGAATTTCATTTAGGTGACATGAAAGTAGAAAAAAACTTGATTACAGTTGAAACATGTCTTTTTAGAGGCATTGATGTGTTGATTAATAATATTGTATTAGAGAAGGGTGATGATAAAACCCTCATTCCATTTAACATTATTATTTTTAATATAAGGAGGAAGGTAAAGATTGAGAAGTGGAATTCCTCATACTAAAGGATAATGAAGAAGAAAAGAGTGAAGACACAAAGTTGAAATGTTTTTATGTTGATTTGTACATATGAAAGGATAAGAAAAGAAGTTGAAGTGATTTAGAGTCATGATACTGAAACCAATCTTTCAGAGAAAATGTATATGTTGATCAATGTGGAGTAGTGCAAATATGAGTACCTTGATTAGGTACTAAAAGATCAAAGTGAAGATGAAGAAAAATTTGTAACGATTGAACCAAAGATGTTTACAAAAGAAAATAAGAAAGATAATTAATTATTATTTTTTTAATAGTTTGTTTACAAATAAGAAAAAGGTTGAAGAAAAGATGGTGATAAATATTTATAATTTTCATAATGTTGCTAAAGTTGGTAAAGTGATGCTTGTAGGCATAAGAGATGAAGTAGTTATTTTTGATAAAATTTATTGTAAGGATATGAGTGCAAGGGAAAATGATTTTTGCTCGAGGTGTACAGTTTATGGTGGGTTGAATCCCTCAAAAACTAGAAGGATATGGTGGAGGAGAAAAATGAATAGGAATAATTTATCTTATGGTGGATAGACATCCATGAGAAGTGCAAATAATGTTGAATAAAATTGATGGAAATAAGTAGAATTTATTCCAACCAAGTGCTAGAAGAAGCGATGGAGAAAATGTTTTGAGGGTTTTGGTTCAAAAATGGAGTTTATTGTAGAATGTACAATTTTATTTGCATAAATTTGTGAACTATAGCCACAAAATTCTTACTTGGCGGGTATAATGCAGTAGAATTTGGGATGTGGTTAAAACTAAAAGAAATTCATTTATTGATCATGATACCTCTCTCCTTCAAGAACTCTTTCCTCAGGTTTGATTTTTTATGGCTATCATTAAAATTTGGAGGTGTCGATGAATTTGAATAACATCTCTAGTTTATGGTGGTGTCCCTTTTATGGGAGGATAATGAAGATGGTAAATAATGGACACTTGGAAACTTCCCCTTGACATAACATTGACATGCAAAGATTAATTTATGGTGGACTAATGACCCCCCAAATATAGTTTGGCATGTTTCCTCCATTAGTCGATAGTTTTTTCACCTATGCATCTTACATGGTGGTTACATCTTATGATATCTAAAATTAGATGATCTTATTCTATATTTTGAAATAGTTGAAGAAGAGGTAAACGAGTAATAATAAATAGTTAAATTATGGCCATTGGTTGTGGTATTTATTAACAAAAATTAAAGATGCATGCAATAATTCATATTTTTTCCTAGAAAAGATGGAATGGCTAGTGACTTGAAAACATTATACTTTATGTAATTTTATAGTGTTTTTGGGTAGGGTAAAGTTAGATGAATCTTTAAGTTAATAACAAATGGTTGATAGGAGAGTTGTGGTGCTTAGATTCTTATGGGAATGAAAGTATCTAGAGTTGTGATGGTTCAATTTCAAACTTCCTTATCTAAAAGTAAGTTGTACATAGTTTCAATCCTTGGTTTATATTAGTTTTCAATTCATATTTGTGAGGTTGTAGACCAGTAGTTGGATCTTTTTTTATTTTAGTTATCATATTCAGTCACTTGTAATTCACCTACATAGTGGATATTGTATCTATCATGCATTTATTTGTAGTTTAAGTTTCAAATGTTTGGTATTAAGCCACTAGTGAGTATAGACCAATTTATTTATATATTTTTCTAAGTTATAGTTATTGTTGTTTCAAAATATTGTTCAATAAAATACTATTGAAATTTGTAGATGTGTGAGTGTGTTCTCAAAATTCTTGATTGGCTACCCTTGAATGGGTACCCACATCCTAACTACATCACATTTATGGGATATTCCATCATGATTGATCTACTACAATTTTAGACTAACATAACTATATCAATGCAATTGATGCACTATCTATATAAATCTTGAGGAGATAAAGGAAAAAAAAAACCTTTAAGTATAAATAAATGGGAAATATTCCTCAAACAAGGCCTACATTTTAGGTAAGCTTGAAAACATTAAAATTTTAAATTCACATCAACACATCCTTTAGGTTTTTGCAAGTATATGTTTATCTAGGTTTTGTTTCTGCTTTGATTGAGTGGGTGGTGGTCAACAAAGAACTTTTAAGGGAAACGGAGCCCTAGAAATGGTTGCATCCCCACTCATTTATATAAAAATAGATTCAACCATAACTACATATTGCACATTTTAGTTCTCCTATACCTTGATTCAATGGATACAACATATGTACATAGTTTGGAATATGAAAGATGTATCTAGTACATAGATTTTGAGGATATTATGATGTTTTAGATCATAAAATTTTTAAATACAAACCCAAATTAAAGAATTATAAAATAAATATAAACAAATGAATTAAAATTACGGTCTCTAATACTTAGAAGAATCCTTGGGGTAGATTGATCTTGTACTTTCATGGTATCTTGAAACTTGAGGAAGGGTCCAAGTTCTTTTACAAAACTTACAAAAAACCTCAATAAAGTAGTATAGAAATGTTGTGAATTTTTTGTAAGTGACTCAAGACTCAAGTTGTCTTGATGAGTCTAAGACTCTAACTAGAGAATATTTATTTTTGTTCCTACCTTATGCCCATTTGGTCATTTAAGTTATCCATCCCATATTAGATGGAGTCTTGATCTAAATTTATCATGTTATACTAATTATCCCACATGGATGAGTTAGCTTACTAGAAAAAAGAGCCTAGATTGACATTGAAATTGGTTGTTTCATACTGGACAAGATAGCTTGAGTTAACTAATGCCAATTATGGAACTTATTTAGATTGACAAAAACATAATTAAATAAGTAATTTTTTTATCAATTTGATATTATTCTTTTAAAATTTAAAATTTTAATATTTTTATTAACTCTACCAAGTTAAGTCTTTACAAGAATCATCTAGAATTTCAAAAACATATTTAAATTAACTAAAATATTTACCAATACCATTAAAGATACACATATATATGGGTGTTGATTTATTCATTACCATTACAACTCCATATAATTTTTAGAGCCTTAATCACCTTAAAATCACCACTTATGGTTTATACTATTATACTAATCACCCAAAATTTATATCTACCATTTTACAATCAAGTGGGATTGACAACATTTTCCCTCCACCATTTCTAATTCAATGGGTCTTGCCACATTTGAGTTCATATTAATATAGTTAAAAATCTAAATTATTCTTTTATAAATTTATCATGTTCTCAATTGAAATTGAATTTATTTTTTAATCTTCAACTTCTTTAAAGAATTCATTTTTGGACCCCTTTCTTTGGTTTCTTTTATGTCTTATTCCTACTTCCTAACTAGAATTATATTTTCAATGAATCATAGAAAATAAACTAAAGACATTAGAAAGTCACTGAGAGACAATAAATAATCTATAGTTTGTTTTATGAGTACAATATTTCTCATATTTATTTAAACTATTTGGTTTAATTATTCTAGATGACAATTAGTAGTGATACATCTAAGACCTAGGGATCTATGATTCCTTTGGTTATTTAATCTATTCAATTCCATCATTAGAGAGGATATTAAGTTGTTAGTGTTAATCCTTTCACTAGTATAGAAATAGCAATATATGATGAAAAAAATACTATAAACTGCATATAAATGACTGAACATGATCACATGAGCATTAGTAGTTTATTGCCAGACATTTATAACACAACCAGATTGATGACTAAACCATTTTTAGTCATTTATTGGTTGTTTTGATTGATCAATTTGGTAGTATATTTAGTCATTGATTGTTGTAATCTAGTCACTTATTTAGTCATTTTTTATTCACTAATATATTTAGTCATTGATTGTTGTAATCTGGTCACTTATTTAGTTGTTGATTTAGTCATTGATATCTATAATCTGGTCACTTATTTAGTCATTTTTTATTTATTGATATATTTAGTCATTGATTGTTGTTAACTGGTCACTTATTTAGTCATTTTTACTCACCGACTTTTGTGCATTGGTAGTGTATTTAGTCATTAATTTTAATCATCATTTTTATCAATTTGGTAGTATATTTAGTCATTTTTATTCACTGATTTCACTGGTCATATATTTAGTCATATTTATTCACTGTTCTTTTATTTCTGTCAATTGGTAGTATATTATATCAATTTAATTATTAATTGACGTTAATTAGTAGTATATTTAGTCATTTTAATTGACTGTTATTTGAGGATTTAAACATAAAACATAGAAATGCACATCAATCATCAATTGCACACAATAAGACAACCATTAAGAAGGAAAAATTGGTGAACTTTATTTATAAAAGAAAGGTGTTCTATTTACATCTTAGAAATAGAGTATTACAATATTTATTTTTAATCACAAGACTGAAAATCTGAGTTACAATGCACATGAATGATTGCAAGAAAGAAACTTCTCTAGAAAAAAATTCTGCAATGATGGAAACACATGCTTGGAGCCCTTCAATGCAAGAACATGCCCCTTTCATTTCTTAAAACTTCTACAACGTGGGCAATCTTCCTGGAGCAAGCTATAACATGTAGAATCTAAGAAGGAGAGTTTTGATCATGTCCCATATATGAAGCTCTCTCCTTCAATGCAATCAACAATAACCCTATAATATTTCCTCCTTTATATGCAACATACCATATGATATGAGCAATAGGATGCTACCTTTTCTGCCATGAATGAAATTGTACCTCAATACAACCAACAAAATTACTATTAGTCTCAATTCAGAAAGAATAAAAGTGCATTATATATTGAAAGTTTATAAAAGTAAGTCTAGACACAACAAAAAGATAAATCAATTAAAAAATTGTAGCCTTGTTAACAAATGCCTTAAACAAAGTGTTCAACATAGGCCTAAAATATGCATATTGAACCCTTGATTTTAGAACCTTGTTCAAATTTTAAGAAAGGTGATATGCTTAGATTATAGAATGAAGTTGACATTATAGAATGAAGGCTATCAACACTAATCAAACTAGAACAACAATATCAACAAAAAATTTCTACAAACCAAGCCCAAGAATGCCATCAGACTTAGACAACAAAAAATTTAACCCTAGTTCATGTGTTGTCTCAATAAAGACTTGCACCATGAAAGAATCCATTTATACATAAATTCGAAATTAAGTTGATGAGAAAAGATCTTTGATATCCAAATGGGAAGCCTTAACATCCAAAAATTACTAACCTAATGTTTTACAAGTTTCCCAACTGTGACATCATCTTTACTTAAGAAACCGAATATTGATCCACTGCCATATTGGATTTCACATGATTCTCCTTCACAAACAAAAAATGATATATTAATTGTTTAGCAACGTCCTTAATATCCCCATGTAAGCAGACTAAACTAAGTGAGGTTGAGGGTTGGAAGTAGAGTACCATCTTCTTGGTATGTGCTTGAATTTGATCATGACTTAAATATCTTGAATTTGATCATGACTTAAATATTGAATGAAAATAGAAAGCTAGCTGCACTATAAAATCATTGTTAGAAAAATAACCACAAAATCCTCTTTAATTAAAATAATCCTTCTAGATATTTCAAGACAAGATATTTCAGTTAATTTTTAAGAGAGCTAATTTCACTATCCAAACAACCATCAATCTATTTACTGTATATGATTTCCCAGAATTCAAAATTTGAATGTAATGAAACTAACCATAATTACCAAAGATTTGACACTGAAATGTAGCACATGCCCCTTTCATCTCTTAAAAATTCTACAATGTGGTCAATCTTCTTGGACAAAGTTGTAATGTGTAGAATCCAAGAAGGAGAGTGTTGATTGTGTCCCATATATGAAGTTCTCTCCTTCAATGCAGTCAACAATAACCAAGCCCAAGAATGCCATCAAACTTAGACAACAAAAATGTAAACCCTGGTTCATGTGTTGTCTCAATAAAGACTTGCACCATGAAAGAATCCATTTATACATAAATTCCAAATTAAGTTGATGAGAAAATATCTTTGATATCCAAATGGGAAGCCTTAACATCCAAAAATTACCAACCTAATGTTTCACAACAAGTTTCCCGACTGTGACATCATCTTTACTTAAGAAATCAGATATTGATCCACTACCATATTGGATCTCACATGATTCTCCTTCACAAACAACAAATGATATATATTAATTATTTAACAACTTCCTTAATATCCTCATGTAAGCAGACTAAACAAAGTTAGGTTGAGGTTTTGAAGTAGAGTACTATCTTCTTGGTATGTGCTTGAATTTGATCATGACTTGTATCTTGAATGAAAATAGCAAGCTAGTTGCACCATAAAATCATTGTTAGAAAAATGACTACAAAATCCTCTTTAATTAAAATAATCCTTCTAGATTGAACAATGTGGAAAATGGGTGCTTTATGACCTAGGTCATAGAACACCATTCTTTTCCAATTGTTTCAAGAATGTCCTAGGATCCCAAATTGGATTGACTATCAACCCAAAGGTGAGTCAATTCTCAACAAAGGAGACCTAGGAAGGGGGTTCTTTTAGGCTTTGAAGGCTTCACCACCAAGAAAAAGTTTGGAAAAGACAACTTAACATTCAACTCACAAAACCTAGTAATGCAAGCCAAATAATAAATGCAAATAATGAAATTAAGCAGCAAAAAGTTAGGATGTGTGTACCTAGGAATTCTAGAAATGCAAATTTTTTGTCAAAATATGTTAGGAAGGACTAAGACATCCTTACTATTGTCTTAGTCCCGCTATTGTTTTTCAAGGGAAATGAAAAATCTTTGGATGTCGAAATAGAATCTCAAAGAATCTTTGCAAAATACCCTAGGGAGGACTAAGATGCCCTTATTGTTGACTTAGTCTCGATTTGAATTTCTGAAATATTTGAATGTGATCTTGAGGCTCAACGTTTGCACTTCCTTCTTCTCATATCTTAGGTCCTAAAACTTCCAGATCTGGCCTATAGGTGAGTTTATGTGAAGATGACAACTTTGCAACCATGCAACTTTGCACTTCAAATGATCTTCAAGTCTTCAACCTAAATCTACAAACAAAAACATGCAAGAGAGGAAAAACTTGTTGATTGTTAGTAGATGGGGGTTTGCCTTGGTCAAACCCCTTCTTGGTAATTAAACCTTGGAATGAAATAAAATAAAGGAGGGAAATGATGAATGAACAAAGTGCTATGTTGCAACTCACCAAACCCTTGTTATGAAATTTGCAAACTTGTGTGAGATGGCTAGCTTGAATGTAAATCTTTAATCAAAGGAATTCTTGATAGATCTTGACTTGTATTGCTTGCTTGAATCAAAACCCTACATCACAAATGTTAGCTCAAAAACACACATGATGCAATAATATCTTTGATATGGTGCTTGGATCTTGATGATGGCTCCAAATGCTTGATGAATTGCTCTTGAATGCTCAAGTGATCTCATAAAATTTCCTTAGGAATGAATACTTGAATGATTGTTCAGATAAAATGATTGAAAAAACCTTGTATTTATACTTATCCATGCTTAATATCCCGAAATTACACCACACCAAGACGACATATGAATTCATTAATTAAAGGAAGCTAAATCTTGCCAAGATTTGAAATTAAATCCTAAAAATAACTTAAGGAGGACTGAGATGCCCTAGGTGGTGTCACAATGTCAAGGCTTGAAACTCAGGGCACAGACTCCAAAAAGGGGCCCATTTAAGGTGCCTTTGAAATCAAGGTCCCAAGACCTTTGGAGGACAAAGATTCCCTAGGTGGCATCTTAGTCCTAGTCCAAAAACTAGGGACACAGTCAAAATCATTAAATTATCATTTACCCTTTAATGTTTGTCGGGATTAGCCATGAAAAGATATAATTCACTAGGCTTGTGGATGCAAAATAGGACCAATTAAGACATAAATAGGGATAAATAAAGCAAGGTGGGCCCAAACATGTGTGAAAATGCAAGGGTATGCATTTTCCTACACTACATAGGTATTTCAAGACAAGATATTTTAGTTAATTTCTAAGAGAGCTAATTTCACTATCCAAACAACCATCAATCTATTTACTATATATAATTTCTCAGAATTCAAAATTTGAATGTAATGAAACTAATCATAATTACCAAAGATTTGACACCAAAATGTAGTACAAAATGGATTGTTTGACATCAAATTTGTTTTGATAAACCAGATACATCCTTGATATATTGATTTAAATAACAAGGAAAGATCAAACTGGAGACAACAAGATAAAATTCAATATTTCACTTCAACAAATAATTGAAACCAAAATTCGACCACCAATTATAACTTCATTTTATTGATCTTCAAAAATATTTTATAATACGTTTCAAAATTTTGTCCTGACTGACATGTCAAAAAGTGTCTTTTCAGTTACCCACTTTTAACATAAATCAAAAAGTCTTAATTACCATTGTTTACATAGGATTAAATAAAAGCAATAAAAGATGAGAAATGAAGAGAAATGATTAGATGTTGAAGTCTAGAGATCTCACAAGATATGAAAGTCCGTTACTCATCGTAAGGTACTCGTAATCATTTAGATTTGGTAAGGTCCTCTCTCCATGATAGTATCTGCAAGGCTTGGTACTTCACTGCAAGGCCTATTCTTTTGGGGGAGCTAGATATGTATGCTCCCATTGGTACACTGTGTAATCATGAGGCCATTTGTACTCATTTTTTCGTGTGTTGGCCAAGTGACTCTTCTATCTGTTGTCTAATAACCCTTTGCCATCTGTGATGAATTTTGAGTATCCAACATTCAGTGCAATTATTCCATCCAAGGTTAAATTGAGGTGGTGAACATTTATCTCACCATCCTTCTGTAAATTAGTGAGGTAATTGGGAACTATTTTGCTAAACTCATCTATCCAATCCTTGGAGCCTTTTAGTTGATCATCATACCTTAGCATCTTAGGCATGAACCACTGCTTTAGTGTGTGAAATGAATCCATTCTTGCCTTGATTTTTTTTCTTCTGTAGCTATGTATTGAAATTCATTTGTGACCATTTAGACCATTTTCTCAGTAGGCTTTAAAGCTACAGGGGCCTCAAGACTCCTTTGTAAAATTTTACACAAATTTATTAAGGTGTGATGTACAGGTTGCCATTTCTTGAATAAGGAGTCCAATATAGGTACATGGGCCTTTATCCAATCAACTGCTTGTGACAAGGAGACATAACATTCATACACATTTTCCAATTTTTCCACAATTTTTTTAACCCTATGCTCCAATATCTTTTCCAATATCGCGAGGGATTGTCTCTTTGCTTCTTCCTTTGTTTCTTCATAAGTCTTTTTCAACTTCTCAATTTCTTGTTTTAGCACATTTACTTGTTCAATAGTGATTGCACCTGTATCAGTCTGGATGGTAGGGGGATGGTATACTATTAATTTTGTTCTTTGGGAAGGACTTGCTCCCTTCAACTACTCTTTCAATTTCACATTTTCTATGAATAACCTATTCACTTCATCATTCAAATCAGTTTGTGCTTTCTCATATTCTGCCAATCTAAGCTCCATACCTTTAAACCCTAGTAAACATTGTTGAGTGCATTGCCATAGTAGTTGCCTCCAATTTCGATGTGTCTTGAAGTGTCTTTACCATGGAAGTCCCTCTCATTTCTTGTACAACATCAAGCAATATTGGTTTTCCTGTTCTTTTTTGCTTTGTTCAAAAGGCTAAGGTTTCAATTCTTGGTTTGTAACCTATGCCACTCATTCCCTCATCTGAGTTGAATTTAGAAACCAACATGGGATCTTCTTGGCTTCTTACTTGATCCAGTAAGAATATCTTTTTTAACTTCATCCCAGGAATAATTAGTATATTGCTTTCTAAGACCAATTTTCTTGCTTCTTGGTGGCTAACAATAATTTTATTAATCCTAAGTTCTTCAAAAGTCTGGGAAATAATCTGGTCATACTATGAATCCTCGATGCCCATCTTATTAATTTGGAGTCTCTCCTCAAATTCTTTCATTTTCATCTTAATCCAAAAATCCATAAACTCAAGAATTTGAATAAAGTCGTCATCTTCAATAAATCTAAGGGCATCAATCACCCTTTCATCATCATGCACTTCTTGATCATTATGCCCATGTATATCCACTCTTTCTTCTAGTTTGTGAGCATCAGTTGCAAGCTTAGGTGGTGGCTAATCAACTTCATCATCTTTAAAATTCAAAAGTACATTGGCTACCTCTTAAGTATCCCCTACTCCTTCACTTATTTCATATGCCACTAAGGGGGCCACTCCATGTGTCTTCTGCCTTTTAGGACTTGGTTTCCTAGGGGATGACTCTAATTGTATTGTGTTAGTGTCTATCAAGGGCTCTATGATTACAATACCACTTGGTTTGATGGGAAGCTTGGAGGGTTTTGAAGATTGACCCTCAGGTTTCTTTTCTGGTTCAAAATATAATCTTTCAAAGTTGTCAATTATTAAGTTCATCCTTTTGGTAGGATCCCCTTCTTCAACATAGAATCCTTGGAATCCATTGTCCCTTTTCTTCTTCTCCTCCTCAAGCCTCTTTATGATTTCCTAGTTCCTCTTCCTCTGAAAAACTTCATGAAGTGTTAAGCAATTTCTTATTACATCTTCTTTGTAATCCATTGCATGGGTAATCGCAGCTTAGTGAGAAGTGTTTGCTTTATAAAATTAATATTCCCTTCAGGATCAAAGACCCTTTCTCCTCGTGACTTCAATAAATACCTCATCTTCAAATAGTTTTGAAGTTCTTCAAGAGTGTCAAACCCTATGGATAGCTCCTCACATTTAGCTAGGTTAGGGAGGAATGTCCCCTTTTTCTGTCTTTTCATAACATCTTGCTCCATCCATAAAATTTTCCACATAAATTCTAAAAATTAAATTCAAATAAAAACAAATTTAGGTAAAACATGTGGGGCTTAAGGACACCCATAGACCCTTATCATTGTTTGGTTTGCTAAGAAGAACCAGTCACTGAAATTGTGAGTGTGTCCCTGCTTTGGCTTCAATGTTAAAGGTCTTAATACTTGCATGATTTTATTAGGCAATCTTGGTGAAATATGACCAAGACTAGCCATGACCTTTACTACAAAATCACCATGAAATATTACATAATCACTATTTTTATATCTACTATCCTAGATGTAACACCTGTTTTGTATAGGCAACCTATTCCCTTCATCATCAGTCATTCCAAAACACATTATTTTAGTCCATCTATTTCTATTTTGGTACAATATTAAATGACACAACAAAGAGTATTTCTTGAAAGTGATGGGAGCTAAGTTCTCTCTTACTCGCAAAAATCCCTCATGTAGCCCTTTCTCAATTTCAACAACAAATTCATACTCAATGTTGACTTCAGGATTTTGTATCTTCATTGCCACCATCATGAGATAGGTTGGAATCCTCTCTTTAGCATCTATTCCAAGCACTTGGCACAAAGAAAAATAAGTTCTTTTGAAATATACTTGGAAGTCTTCTATGGAAAATGGCTCAATTTGGGAGGGGGAGATAGGTATCCTCCTATTTTTTACACCCCTTTTCATGTGTAAAGGAAGCTCATCACTCCTATAGGTTTTTTCTCAATCTCCTATAATCCTCCTCACTTATGTCCAAGTCGATCTTAGTGATAGCTTGCTTGTTTAATATAAAATACTCTATAATTGCTTCTTTAGTTAGCACCACTAATGGTGAACCATCTGGCATTCTTATAGTCCTAGTAGCCGGGTGATAATATTGTTCCAATTCTTTAATAAACTCAACATCTACAAAGACATTTGGGACTATCAATTTGGCCAAATCTAAGGTCCAAGGATTCGAAACTGGAATCTTGTCATCCCTTTTTTCATAGAAGTACCAAAATAGATCCCACCTTGAGATAGGGATAATTGGGTCTCTACATCCATGGGTTGTATCTTTAAACACCTTTTTGAATCCTTTGTTTACAAAATTAGGTAACACATCTAAAATGGATTATTGCAGGGACCTCTTCTCTCTTTTAGAAATTGCGAACTCTTCCTTTTTACTCGCAAGTTGACTTCTTATGAGTGGCATGATGAAGAATTTACTCCTACTTGATTTCTTTAAGTTCTACTTGTAGAAGCAAATTTAGTTCTTATACACTTGCTACAAAGGGTTTTTGTGAACTTACTCGGGGAAATAATAGTTGTAGCTCATTTTACCGCTTGAACTCCCTTGCTTTCAGTACGTTGAGTTGTATGAATGATTTCCAAAATGTCATCGAGTCCTAAGTAATATTTGTTTCTGACCTCGGTCACCTCACTATTAATGTCAATTCGTGTAAGATAATTCATAATCTGCCCATATTTAAATGATTTAAATGCTTTGAAATCTTGTACCACAGTATCACTTTATCATTTCAAGACCGTTGCGGGGTAGTGTTAGCAGTACCACCACCCCACTCACACCCCTTTGGACTCCTGTGAGACAACGGGTTATTTCTAGTGGTTGAGTGATTGTTCGCCGCCATACCGCTCTTCATATCAAGACCGTTGTGGGGCAGTGGTATGGTAGGGTTAGTAGTACCACCACCCCATGCACACCCCTTTGGACTCTCATGAGACAATGGATTAATTCTAGCGGTTGAGTGATTGTTCACCGCCATACTGCAGTGTCACTATTTACCCTTTGCAGGTTTGCAATTTTCTTTAGTTGTTAACCTGCTCTCACTGCCACCCCACACTATTCATATTTGGTTGTCGTGGTATTGTGGTAAGCATTTGTACATTGACCTATATGTCCTACCATACCACGCTATTCATATTTGGTTGCCACAGTATTGTGGTAAGCATTTGCACATTGACCTATATGTCCTACCATCCCGCACTTACCTCTATTGACTACTACAGTAGTGCAGTATTGGATTTTATGATGAATGCAGTATTTTAGATATCATTTTATTGAAAATATTGAAATTTTTTCTAATTTTGTAGTCTTTCAGTTTTATTTTTTAGTGTCAGTCAGACCTAAGAGATCATTTCTTTGTTTGTAATGAGGAGGCTTAGTTCACCTAATGTTAAGATATCTATATGTATTATTAAATCACAGATGTTCATTATATGTTTGCATCTAGAAAACATATAGGACATACAAGAAATTATATTCTAACTAAACAAAATTAATTTCAAATTTTCAACCAAAGTAAGAAAACTAAGAAGAATGATTGAAACTAACTTTAAATGCACTTCAAATCAGCAATGAACATCTCAGGTTTTATATACAATGTACTAGCAAAACAATGATGATTACATTTAGAAATGTATCAATGAAACAATAGTGAATAAGTATACCTATACTTAGATCTTTATTACATTCAATAATAAATTACACCATACATATACCCAAAGTTTAGGTGACAAGCTAACCTCTTAAGGTGACAAAACATCATCATAATCATCTACATTGCTAGCAAGATCAAAATCTTGATCACTCATGTTTGCATCTGCTTGATTTTATTCCTCATCCTCATCTATGATATGCAATGCACTCTCTCTCCAAATCTCTTCATTGGTAATCAAAATTTATTCTTCAAACACTCCATCATTTTCATCAACTTCTTCAAATTTTTCTTTTAAATTAACATATTGCCCATTAGGCATTATATCAACAAATTCCATGAATTTTTGTTTAGAACGAGACTCTGTTTGAATGACATATGACCATCCTGGGCTTCATACATTATCAATTATAAATTATTGGTTAATTTGAAGAGGAGAAACATATGACTCATCCATCTCTGATAAAAATTGTCTTGTATTTGTGCATACAAATCCATACTCATCAAATTGTACTGCAGATGGTTGGATCCACTTACATTTTAATAATATAGGACTATTTTCACCATAGTCCACTTGAATAATTTCTTGGATGAATCCAACATAAAATTTCTTCTCAATTTCATGAAGAAATTCAACACTAACAACACAATCACAATTTGTCTTTCCTTTGTCTTTTTCTTCCACAATTAAATGACTACCATAGAACCACATTCCACTGAAATTCATATCCCATAAATGTGGAGATTATGAAAGCTCACTTTCCTCTGTTGTTATATCTTGACCTTCTTTTGCATCCTTGACTACATTAACAATCCATTCTTCAAATTTTGGAAAAGAATCACTTCCAATCAAATCAGCATGACATCTGCACTTTTGAGGTTGATGTTGCATCCAAGCTTGATTGTCTTGTTCATATTGTCTACATAGAATATTAATGTACAAATAGTAAGATTAATAATATAAATGTGTAAATGCAATTGAGTAAATAAATTATTGTGTAATTTTTTTTACCTGCGCCACTTATTAAATGAAGATGTGTTTTGAAGAATATAGGCATGTATCGCACTTGTTTCTTGATGTGATAGCTTGAAACGATATCCATTTCCTTCTAATACTTCACCTACAACTGTCTCTTCTTCGTCATCATCCCATACACACTGATTAACATTTTTAAAATCCTTCATGTATATTTTGTGCAAAACCCCATGGCCTCTTGCATTGAATATCCCTTAGACATGTTGCCTTTTGATTTTTCCCTAGTACAAACAATTTTTTTCAAAACCTTAATATATCGTTCTATAGGATACACCCATCTTGTTCTTATCCGACCACAATGCTGTAGTTCATATTGTAGATGTATCAAAAGATGCATAGAAATGTTAAAGATTGTTGGTGGAAATTCCCATTTTAATAGACAAAGGACTTCAACAACCTCCTCCCTCAAACTATCAAAGTTCGAAGGATCTAATACATGTAAACTCATTCTCTTTAATATTAGGCCCAACCTTATAACTGCCAATCTTGGCCCATTTTCCAAACTTAATATATTTACCACAATAGGTAAAATATTCTCCATTATGACATGATAGTCATGTGTCTTGAGGCATTTAAGCCATTAATGTCAGTTTGGCTTCTAATAATACTACTTACATATCCAATGGAAAAGCGAGTCTGAGACATCAACTGTAAGAATTGTGCACATTGTTCCTTTGTCCAAAAATAAGGAGCAATAGGTTTTCTATATTTTTCATCATCATATTTTTCAACCAAAGATTTTCATGAATCTTTAGTTGTTGAAAGCCTTCACATGATGAAATAGTATCAAAAGCACCAAAAAGAGTTTCTATAATAGCATAGGCTATATTTTTCTTAGTATGCATAAAGTCAACAGTGTGCCTAATGCATATATTCTTAAAGTATGACAACTTATAGAATATGCATAACCTTTTTACATCGCTTTCATTACATGGATCATATCTACTACCATAAATCCCATCATTTTCAATAAATGACATTATTTTTTGTCCATTCTCAACAATGTAATCACCTATTATTAGCAATGGTGCTTCACGATTCTCTTCTTGACCATTGAACCATGTTTTTTGTTGATGATATGGATGATCCATTTTAAGGTAAGCACAATGTCCAAAATAAATGCACTTACACAAACTTCTTGATTGCCTCACAAAATACTTAAAATTGCAAGCAAGACATCCATGGTATCCATGAACACTAAGACCAGACAATGTTCCATATGCAGGAAGATCATGAATCGTAAACAATAAGGAAGCTCTTAAAGTGAATTTGATTGAATGACCATCCCTTAAAGATTGAATTGCTTCAATTCCTTTCCACAATTCCATTAGCTCATCATATAATGGCTCTAGATAAGCATCAATTGTATCTAAAGTCACACTTTTCTTTCTTGGTATAATCAATGATAGCATTAAGAAAAATGGTTTAGTTGCTAACCCTAGAGGAAAGTTATAATTTATTAAAAACATTGGCCAAGTTGACCATTTAGTACTTTGATATGAGAATGGGTTCACCTCATCTAGAGCCAAACCCAACCTTATATTACGAGGATCTTGAGAAAAATTAGGTCATCTATTATCAAATTCCATCCACGTCTTAGAATCAAGCACATGTTGTTTTCCATTAGTGCTCTTATTTTGGGCATGACATTGCATAAGTTCAACAATGTCTCTGCACCTATACATTTAGAGTAATCATGGGATTACCGAAAAGTAAGAACCTTTCTAGGAACCACAACTGATTTCAACTGTTGTCTATACCTCACTTCATGAAATTTTGGACATTCACTCTCACTTGCAATATTCTTGCAAAATAATACACAACCATTCACACATGTATGGATTTTTTCATACCCTAAGCCTAGCTTAGTGATTTTATTTTTACATTGACTTCATTTTGTTGGAAATGTGGAGTTAGGTGGTAACAACAAACTTAATAATGACAATAATTGATCTACACTCTCATTTGTCCAACCAAACACCACTTGCAAGTTAAGAATTTGAAGGATTGTTGTCAAATGAATTAACTTGCAATTAGCATACACAGGCTTTAAAGCATCCTCCATCAACTTGGCCCAATCATTGTTTAGACCTTCATTAAAAATTCTATCAACTTTAAAACCTTCATCTAACATTGCTACCTCTTCATCTATGTTTTTTGCCTCTTCATCTCTCACACTCTGCAATTCTATCATATCTTCATAATAATTGTAATTCCAAGGGCTTATACAACTATGCCTATATCTTATCATATGCCAATAAATTAGGCTTCTTTTTTCCACCTTTCCACCAAGATAGTCATTACATGGACATGGATATTTTTCCATGTCCCTCTCATCAGCTACTCTCTCATCAAATGCATGGTATTGATCCATAGTCAAACTTTGAGGTTGATTCATCTATAATGGTCTACACAGCAACAAAAAATTGTAGATTGAGAGAAAAAAACTATTTTTTTATTTGAAAGGAATTTCTATAGCAATAGAGTTATAGAGAGCAAATAAAATAGAGAGTTTAACTAATGAATTGTAAAAAATAGATTTTTGTAGTTTATATTCAAATTATTGATTACATTGCATTGCGCATCTTTCAAACTCAAAGCATTACTTCACATTGCATAACTAATAACTAGATGTTGATAGATGATAAGATGTAAAAAATTGTAGAATAAGAGACAAAAACTATTTGTTTTTTAATTGAAAGGAATTTCCATAGAAATAGAGTTATAAAGAGCAAATAAAATAGAGAGTTTAACTAATGAATTGTAATAAATAGATTTTTGTAGTTTATATTCAAATTGTTGATTACATTGCATTGTACATCTTTCAAACTCAAAGCATTACTTCAAATTGCATAACTAATAACTAGATGCTTATAGATGAAAAAAATTCAATTACAATATAGTTTTTACAAAGTCAACCTAAGTAGTTATGCAATTACATCACATTGCATAACTAATAACTAGGAGCAGCTGCCAATTGCATTTGTTTGTCATGGAATTCCATGAGACCACATTTCTTCAAGGTATTTTTTCAAAAAGTTCACTACCTTGTCTATGCTACCACATTTTTCATACATGTCTACCAAAGCATTTTATCAAACAATTCACTGCCTTGTTACCTTGGCTAAAATCCTAAAACAAGTTCTTTCAAACAAGCTATGGATGCTTGGAAAAAATCTATCAAAGCATAATAGTAAGCAATAGCATAGACAAGGGAATGAATTGGTTGAAAAAATGCCTCAAAGAAATGTGGTCTCATGGTAATGGAATGCCATGACAATCCATAACAATTCGCTTGTCATGGAATTCGCCATGGCATTCCATAACCATGAGAACACATTTCTTTGAGGTATTTTTTCCAAAGTTCATTGCCTTGTCTATGCTACCACATTTTTCATACATGTCTACCAAAGCATTTTATCAAACAGTTCATTTCCTTGCTGCTATGGCTAAAAGCCTAAAATAGGTGATTTCAAAAAAGTTATGGATTCTTGGAAAAATCTATCAAAGCATAATAGTAAGCAACAAGCTATGGTCTCATGGTTTTTTTTTTGGCATGAAAATCGACGTGATTTTATTTACATTTATTTGCAGGTTTTAAACACATTTTTTGGAAATTTTGTTGTTTGAAATGAGGAAAAATATCTATGGTTAGTTTTGTGCACTTTTTAATTGTAGGATTCTCAAAGTTAGTGAAAATGGTAGTGTTCATGAAGGAATGGAAAAGATACGAGAGCCTTTGAATTATACCTGTACTATGCAATGGTATTGAGTCATTTAGCCAACCATTTTTTCTTCACAGGGTAGCATTTTCTTGTGCAATAGTTGATTGAGACAACTCTTGTTCCAACTGACCACCTTCTCATGAAATCTCATTCATATTATAATCTTACATGATCTTATCATAGGAAAGGTGATTATGACACAACTGGCTACTACTACATGGCATCAGTCAAGGAAAGTCAGAGGCCACAGGATTTTGTGGATAGGTTCAATTGAAGTTGGGAGATCTTAAAAGTTCTCTCAAATTTTGAAAAGGTTCTAGAGGTCCACCCTGAGAACTATGAGAGCTTAAAAGTTGTAGGCCATATATATGCTTAGCAAGGGTAGGCAGAGAAGGATTTGGAAATTTTAAGAAAGGTAACTCACATAGATCCATATGATGCCCATGCATTTATCAAGATGGGTGAGTTATTAATATCATTAGACCCCAACTTGCAACCTTATATTCTCTTAAGATTCCAAAGTCTCTTTTGAAGAAGAGAAGATAAAAAGTACCCATTCAATTGTTAAACAACATTTTGGTTCTGCATTTTGAGCACGATGAATTAGAGTTGGCTCAACAAACTTTTATGGAGGCATTAGGAAATGATGTTTTTCCTCTACATAAATCTTTGTGGTCAGTTTTGTGTATTTTTTATTTGTAGGATTCTTACAGTTAGTGAAAAAGGTAGTGTTCATGAATGAATGGAAAAGATACGTAAATCCTTTGAATTATACCTATACTATGCAATGACATTGAATCATTTAGAAAACCATTTTTTCTTCACTATAGGGCAACATTTTCTTGTGGAACAATCAATTGAGGCAACTCTTGTTTCAATTGACCACCCTCTCATGAGATCTCATTCATATTATAATCTTGCACGATCTTATCATAGTAAAGGTGATTATGACACCACTGGCTGCTACTACATGGCATTAGTCAAGGAAAGCCAAAGGCCACAAGATTTTGTAGATAAGTTCAATTGAAGTTGGGAGATCTTAAGAGTTCTCTCTCAAATTTTGAAAAGGTTATGAAGGTCCACCCTGAGAATTGTGAGAGCTTAAAAGTTGTAGGCCATATATATGCTCAACAAAGGAAAGCAAAGAAGAATTTGGAAATTTTAAGAAAGGAAACTCGCATAGATCTAGGCGATACCCATGCATTTATCAAGATGGGTGAGTTATTAATATCATCAAACCTTAGTGCAGCCTTAGATTCTCTTAAGAAAACAAAGTCTCTTCTGAAGAAGAGTAGAGAATAAGTACCCATTCAATTGTTAAACAACATTGGGGTTCTTCACTTTGAGCGTGATGAACTAGAGTTGCTCTGTGAATGTAAATCTACAACTAACTAACAATAGACAAAACATACAAGATTAGCCATCTTAAAAATCTCAAAAAAAACATTCCCTATGAAATTCTTGATCAAACATAGAGAAGAAAACATGAAATAAAACATGTAACATAAGCAAATAAACATGTAAACCTATACAAATTAACCAAACCTCCATCCCATAGGGGGATTGGTGTTACTTTGATGTGGAAAGTAGCCCTTTCCCAATCCCTTTGATAATCTCCAATATGTAAATGATTCCAAGTGTATGAGATTGATGCAAAATGATAATGAAAAATAAGCTAAAATGTGATGAAAATGAGTGATGAATATGCCTATAGTAAGATTGCATGAGATTGTGGATCCATTTCAAGTAGAAGAGGCCTCTATTTATAGGAGTCAATGGTTTAAGAATGGATGAATTTGGTGAATGTGGGACTAAGATGGGAGCCAAAAGCATTGTGACACTTGTCACAAGGCTAATGAAAACCATGGGGATGTGTTTGGAGCACACTTTGAAAGATGTGAAGAATTTAAGGCATGTAGGTGGATTTGTAAGAGGATGTAAGAGAATTGAATGAAAATGGTTGAGATGTAAGTGGGACAAGATGGAATAAAAGAGGCCATTTAAGGAAAAGGTGGCTCTTGTAAGAGAATTTAAGACCTTTGTAAGAGGCTTTACAAGCCTTTTGGAGGGAAATTTATGAATGGGTGGTTGAGAGGAAAATATGCTATTTAGTTAATTAGAATAAACTATTTTCATGTGTAAGTTGGTTAGTTGATCATGGGTTTAGTTTGACCAAGGTTGAGTCAAAAGCTAGAGAAATGGGTAATGAGGATTAGGAGGATATTAGAGTTAATTAATTTAGAATTAAATCAACTCAAGTGGGTTAGGGGATTTATGATATTTGATTTATTTAATTAAATATGGTGAACATTAGTGAGCATGGAGTGAATTAATCTACTAAATTTAATGACTCAATTAATAATAGAAATTGATGGATTTAACTAAATAATAAAGATTATTTAATTAATTCGTTGGTACAAAAATGATTTGGGAAGAAATGATGTTGATTAACCAAAATTAGATGCATAATGTAAGTCAAGACTATTTGAGTGTCTACATTTTGC
>VDFB02129358.1:45039-59410 GCA_007258455.2 Sequoia sempervirens
TATACCTCCATGTCTAGCTAGGGGTAGGTATAAGAAAAAAAAATTCTTCAATGCAATGCCAAAAATATCAATGTGTGTGTAGGTTTGTATTACTCAAAATATCATTTCACTGCCTAAGGAAAAATACCAAAGTGATGTTTTAAATTTCAATCTTCACATAGGCTCCCTTATTGCTACACATGCATATCCAAGCATTATTCGAGCTCTAAACTATTCAAATATTAAGGATTTAATTAGCTATAAGATGGAAAGTTGTTTAGACATAATCCATCATCTTTTACATATCTTTATTCACTCCTAGAGCTTCAAATAAATTTGTGTAAATGAGACAGAAATGTGAATCTTTTATGACAAAGAAAATTCTTAAAAGGAGGGGGGAGAGAGCAAAGGGTAGGGGACAAGAGAATGCTTGAATGTATAGTAAAGTATAACATTTTGATCATTATAACAATGAAAAGAATCATAAGTTTGAAGCATTAATATCATTTACAACATTTATGATCAGAATGAATGTAAAGTAGAGAAAATCTTGCATACTTGCGGATGGTACAAAATTTCATGGTTAAGTCAAAGCCTCCCATCAACAACAAGATCCAAATATCCGTGTATCTATCTCAATCGAGCCTCTAAACCCTTCAAAGTACGACGAGATTTTCCACTAACTTTATTTATGCACAAAGAAGTCAAATTTTAGGATTATGTCACCACTAAAAACAAAGCGAGCTTTGAAATAAATCCACACACAGCACAATGTGTTATTCATGCAGAAACCATACAAACAAACTAAGCTTCCGAACATTGGAATGGAAACAACTTCCAAATTGATCTGAGAGCATGGTTCGAGGGATATAAAGAATCATTTTTTTACTTACCATAGTGAAAAGTTAGCACTTTCTTTCATCTTTTCATATTGGTTTGATGCTTCAAGCGATGTATTTCTTATATTGAAAAGTGCATTTCCTTATTGAGCTTCTCTTTGTTTCGAGAATAGTTTAATATTCTCTACTTAATAGGGCCAACCACGTGATGATGGAAGCTCATTTAGCCTCCCACACATCCTCTCAATTCCCATACCCAATCATATAACATTAATCATTCATTCATTCATTAATAACATATAGCATTCATTCATTCATCCATTAATAACATATAACATTCATTCATACATTAATAACATATAACATTCATTCATTAACATATAACATTCATTAATTAACATATTCACATTCATTCATTAACATATAATATTCATTCTTTCAATTTTTACATATTATCAAAAATATAGTTGTCATGATATGATTACAATCACTTTTTTTTTGTTTCTTTTTTAAAGCTACATAAAGTTGAAGTGGAGTATCATTTTCTAAATCAATATTTGTCCCCCCTTTAGTTGTTCTGCCCTCTGCTCGTGATCTTAATATACGCCAAGTCGTCTATTCATGACGTGGACACCGCTGCAAGGGGGGTCTACTGCAATAACAAAGAAATGTTAAACTGATACGTTTTATTATTATTGTTATAAGTATTTCATTAATTAAAAGAACATTAGAGTGGTTCTTTTTACCTGATGGGTCCACATCATGTTTCTGAACTTTGGTTATAGACTCACGCTCAACATGCTGAACACCCTCTAAATCCTGATCTGCAGTTGAAACATGAAAGGTTACATTAATTAATACACCAATTGAAATTAAATATGTTTAAGAGAACATAAGGGTGGTCCTCTTTACCTGATGGGGCCACATCATGTTCCTGATCTTCTCTAGCCTGATTATGCTCAACACGTTGATCACGCTCTACATGCTCTAAAGTTGAAACACGAAAGGTTACATTAATTAATACACCAATTGCAATTAAATATGTTTAAAAAAACTTTAGAGTGGTCCTCTTTATCTGATGGGGCCACATCATATTCCTGATATTATCTAGCCTGATCATGCTCAATATGTTGATCATGCTCTACATGCTCTAAAGTACCAGGATGCACACCATGACCTTCATCTACATGTTGTGCTCCACCCTCACCAGGCTGCATTCCAATGTCATGTGCAGTATTATCATTGTTTGAATGTTTAAAACAAATAGGCATGCAATTACTTTATGGTGGAAATTAATATTGAATAGATTGCACAAGTATTCAATTTTAAATAAACTTTATTGAGTTTATTTACCTGCGTGTCGGATGCAATGGAAGATTGTGTTTGCCCAATCAAGACTCTTAGGCGTTCAGCCACGGCTCCATAGCCTTGCTGGAAGACAATCTTTAGGTCCTCTTCTGTGGGAACTCTATTGAATTCAAAGCCCTACATTTTGCATAAGATCATGAATTTTGCTTCTATGGTGTGATAAAACCAAAATTGTTTTCAATTTATTATAATTTGGATGCAATATTTCATTTATTGATACTTACAATTTGTGCGGTTAATTTCATATAACCACCAAAGCTAAGTTTGTGTTGCCTGTGCTTTTCTAGTCTTTCCTTTATTGCTTTCGATGTGTTGGGCAACCTATGAAAAGTTTGAAATACATTAGATTATGTAAAAAGAAAGAGTAATCATTATATAATTACATTGTTGATAGTATCGCATACCTTCCTTGGCCCGATGGTGTCTTTCCTTTTTTCTTTTCAACCTTCTCCTTTCCATTTGACACTAGGTCCTTCCACTCACTCTCCGAAATCATGGAGGGACGCTCGTACTTTTTTTTCTTCTCTAAATGTGACCTATATTGGTCCCTTGCATACTTTAGATAGGTACCAACTTTCTTAAGGACCTTGTTCTGTTAAATATTTTATCACCGAATAGTACAACTAAACGGTTAATGAGCTCATCTTTTAAATCTTGATTTTGGGCATTCCACCGTGTACGTATGGTGGGTCTGAAGAGCTCCAATGTAATATCACTTAGATGTTTATAAAAAATATCATTTCCTACAAAATGATCATGGGATCAATAGTCTAAAAAGAGCGATCAATAAGTAAATTTCAATTGGATTATATATAATAATAATTAAAACATTTTAAAGTACCTGGGACGTTCTTTATCTTTATGGGAACAAAATCCATGGTCACCACAAGTGTGACCGGAAATGTTCCCGTACTAGTAATACGGGAAGATCCAGGAAATGTTGCTAAAACATCACCAGTACTAGTGGCCTTTGCATCCCCAGGTACATGTTCTGACACATGTTCTAGCATGTGTTCGCTGCCAGAGGGTGCATTAACAAATGTCTACATGGTATGTGTTGCCGATATTTCAGACAACAATATAGGCACGGATGATGGGGTCAGATGATGTGATGTATGCGTAGGAAGATCATGATGGACACTTGTACCAACCCTTACTCCTCGAGCAGCGCTTGCAGTACCCTGATCATGGCCAGGAGCATCATGAGGAGGAAAATAACCTAGTAAAAACAACACATATTTTAGTTCATGACATAAAATAGTACAAAATATATAACCATGAATGAACTTATGTTATAATTAAAGACCTCACATGTGACAACTTATTTGCAAGTTTTGTAATCTCTCAGACAATATTTTAACCCTCTCTCTTATCTCATATGTTTGAGGCACTATGAATATAAACTTAACAATTTCTTCATTGCATTTTTTTTGGATCTTCTTTATCGTATCGAGAGGGTTTTCTGAATAAGCAATGTCATCATCACAAAATATTGATTGCACCTCACTATGGATGCTCTCCTCTACTGCTGGTGCCTTTCCTCGATCAATCGATTGCAACAAGAATATTAAAAACATTATTGAAATTAACCCAATAAACTTATGAAAAAAACATAATAATAAAACATTTTGCTTATATCTAATTTGTACAATTACAATGAGGTAAACCTGTCGGGTAGAAACGATTGAAGATACATTGCGATCTGTGCTCTGGGACAAAGCCTTCTCCGTACGATCAATGTCCCGTTGTGACAAAAATTAAATATTAAAAAACATTACCGAAATGAAACCAATAGACTTACGAAAAAAGACAAGAATAAAATGGTATATTGGAGTCATTAATTGGAGGTTGGGTAAAATGGTATATAGTACGTACCACCCCCATAGTAACTGTGTTTGTAACTAAGCGATTCAAATTGTAATTGATTATCAACTCTTCCCCTGCAGTTATTGATTTTATCGCACATACGAATACACAATTTCCCTCACGCACCTCGAATATGCAATTGGGTTGCTTATTTGTTGACCTAGGTCGTGTACTGTTTATAAACCTTGCAATATTCCCTGATGATTTTGGCCTTCCATCAATGTACATAGCCACTCCTTTATTTTGATCTTTATCTTTTAGCTATATATAATTTGCTAACAGTGCATACCTACGCATACTTCGTGTATAACGAACCGATTGCATCCAATCTTTGTAACTGTAACAGGGTCCAACATACTCCATCAATTCAGTAACTTTGTCGTAACAGACCTTTATGTCGTCCATGAAAAATAGGCCCAAACCATGTAATGACAATGGTGCTATGCGATATATCCTCTCATTGACACAAAAATCAATGTTTATTGGAGGAAGTTCCTTGGGTGCCCATTGTTTCCGTAGATATTTGTACCTCAAGGGCACCTCGACGTCACCTATGCTCTCATCATCATAAGAACATGACCCCCCTTCAGCAAGAAAAAATTCCATGCATTTACAATTTTTTTTTCTAATCTTTTGACCTCTAGTTGATCTCCCTCTTTTAGACATACATCATGTCTCGCTTTCCTCTTCTCTTCTTGAATTTCCCTCGCTCGAGGAAGACAGATCTGACAAATACCTATTTGGTGGTACCTGGACTCATAAAGATGTTGGATGAAGTTATTTCATGGTGATGTGATGCCAAGGTGACATTATGATTAATCTATCATTTCATCGCTAGAATTTCATAGGTTATAAGGTAATCAAGTCTTGATAGATTGCAAGCTATTGTTACTACCGTCCAAATGTGTCCATCAAAAATCAAATCTACTTAACGTTTTAACTCCCAAACTTTGTAACAAGTGTTAAATGTGACTATGGTCCATCAGTTACACAACCAAGGCCTTAAATGTATTATTTAATTGTAATCAAATGACTTTTTCTCTTCATTCAATTAAAATAAACTTGAAGGGAAACACCACCAAGTGGTTTATTGGACACCTACATGACTAAAAATAGCAGCAAATTTACATTTAATTTCCATATGTCTAAGTGGTTAATGGGGAGGGAGTGTGTACTAGGCCTGGTTAAGTCATCATAAGTTTACGCTTTGGCAATAAATTTTTTTTAAGTCATATTAAATCTTCCCATGTCTAATTGCTAGGAGATTTTTGGTATGTTTTAAAAGGTAAGATGGATTGAGGTGAAAAGAGCCCAAAAGACCAGCCTTTCTCCATGGTATCAGTACACATACAGCGATCTCTTATCTGGTTGGACATGATTTAAAGAACTTAGCTAGAATTCATTTAACCTAAGGTTTTTTCTCATAATGCCATCATTGGAAGAAGTATGATCAAATTCTTCATTATGAAGAATTGGTCTATGTGCCTCTAGTAATCACTATAAATTTTTGTAAGGATAAAATGACTAATTGCATCAGGTAGGAGAGAATCAACTTTGAGTTCTTCAAAGATTATATTCCTTTATTCATAATTTTTAAGGGTTGTGTGTGGAGGAGGTTATCACTACCAAGAATGGAGGATACCTTTCCTAGTATTCTTTTATAATTTTCATTATTCTTAGTTATTTTACACTTACATTTACAAATACACATACATATGCATTTACTATTTTCAATTATTTCTCATGTAGTTTAATAGTTTGATCAATTTCATATTATATGTGTTGAAGACTTTAGAATTTCAATTACATTAATTTATGGATATGTTATATCTATAACACTACAAAACCATATGCTCTTTGCATTTACACTTGCATTTAGAAATACACATTTATATACATAGATACAGATTTCTTTAATGATATGTTGCATTTATTGTTCTAGGAGAGCATCCGATAATTGCATTTACATTTACATTTAAAAATACATATACATACATACATACATACATACATACATACATACATACATACATATATATATGTGTGTGTGTGTGTATGCATATCATTTACATTCAGTGTTCAAAAACAACCCATTAGGTGCGCACATGGATAAAAAATTCATGAAATCAAATCTCCCATACATGTTTGATTCAAAACCTAGGCTTGAACCTCTCCTTTCACATGCTTTTCTTCACAAAACTATTGAGGACAAAAGCTATACCTTATTTATTTCTCATCCTATGCCCTATTCATACATCCTACAATTACAACAGTATCCACGGGGCCTCTTACACAAGCTACAATAATCACAAAAAGTGTAAGAGCCACTTTATATCATGTTTGGACTACAAAACCCTGAAAAATAGGGTAACTCAGATTATGATTTGTTGGTGAGCTGTATGGACAAAATCATTATCACCAGCTCATTCTTGGAGTCTTTTGAAAGTGAAGCGAATCAAGTGGCAGTTAAGTACAAACCTTATACTGTCAAGGTGAATGAGGTGATCGAATTTTGATTGGCCAACTAATGAAGAGTACCCGAGAGAAATGGGTAAATGTATATTTAGCTGAGGAAGAGTGAAAAGGAGTAGTCTGCTAATGGTTGACAAATCAGCTATTGCAGTTACAATAGATTCCAGTTTTGTTTTTTGGTGATAGTCTAGGTGCAGAATTCTTGAATTTTTTTGTTGTTGCATCAACTATTCTCAGTGGGCATGATGAACAAGAAGATTCTCTGGGGAGATTGTTGTTGTAACAAATTTTGGAATATCACAAGGTGGTCAATTAGGTACAGTGACATTATTAGCTACAGCTCGATGCTTGTTTTTCTCCCTCCTTTTTCTATAAGAAGGATTTCAAGGGCGGGAAGTCACGGGTTAGCAAGTTAGATATTTTTGGTCGAGTCTAGATGAAGTTGCAGAGCAAATTGTAAAGTCTGATGGTTTTAGGGAAAATGCAATTTAGGTTTTGAGTCATTTTGTAGTAGGTTTTGAATTAATGGGGATTTGATGTTTTATGACAGTACTGGCATTTGAATTGATATGATTAATTCGAACTCATGTCTCTCCATTGTACAAGCATATCTGAATTTTGAATAAAATGATCAAGGATTGTTTCGTTCATCTCACTGTTGTGGTGTGTATGATTCTTGTTTTAGGTTTAATTTAAAGAATTAATTAAAAGACTTGAATGGATTGTAGGTGGATATGTTCGTATAAGGATTTGATAAGTAGTATTGGGTTAGAATACATATTGATGAGATTGTAAAGCAATGTTATCAAGGATCTTATATGTTATGTGTTAAATCTATCATAAACCCTTAGATGCTTATAAATTTGACTCCTCCAATGGATATATGGCACTAATCTAAGTTTTACTTATTCATATGGTTCAATATTTTTTTTCCTTTACCTAAAGCTTGCTACAAATTGAAAATCAATGACTATCTTATACTGTGAAATGTTGTTGTAGTTATCTCATGCTCTAAATAGTTGATATTATTGGTAAACAACCAATTCTATTCGGTATTATCCTATTATGTTGAGTTATTAAATGAGATTATATGTTGTTGTTAATGTTATTTATGATGATGGTGCAAAGGTTGTAAACACATTAAGGGATCACACTCTCAGGTCTTGTAGAGCCCAAAGTGTAGGAGGTCTTTCAAATCCTCATCAGTTGGTATAGGTCCTAAAAGCTACCCTTTATTGGAATTGGCAATTCCATAGGTAGATTAGAAGATCAACCTGCTTACCATAAAAACAACCAACACCTTGCATATGTTTGTGGTGGAGGTATTAAAGAAGAATGGTATGCCTCTATTTCCATTCATTGGATCTACCTTAGCCTAGCATATACTTGGGCTATGTCTACAATTGCTTTAGACTCATGTGATGAAGGCTATGTGTGATGAAATCCTAGACCTCAACCAAGATGTGGGTAGATTATGGGAGTTTTTCCAAGACTTGAGGCTAGTGGATAAAAAAGTGAAAGACTAAGCTATTTTTTTTTGTCTTATCTTATACCATTTTACCAGAATGGGGGTGCCAATGTATGAGAAGATCTTTGGAAACTAGGCATGAAAATTGAAGGTTAAAGAGAATGGGGGTGCCAAACTTACAGTACTCATTGCCCCTTAGTCGTCAATGCAGGTGATCTTGGTTTCTCACATGGTATCAGAGCTCCAGACCTACAGCTGCCTATTCGTGATCTGAAGATATGGTCTTTCAATGAGTTTCTAATGCAAGGGTTTCCATAGGCATTTTTTTTGCAAGATCTGGGGGTAGCCAAAATTTTGGAGTAGTTTGGGCACAAACGAAGGTCACCATCGCGTTCACAGCGGCCAAAAACCCTAAAAATGCCTGTTATTTCGTTGATTTTGGTGCAATTGATCTGGGAGGCAAAAAACTTTGTCTAGGGGGTTGTACGGCCTCCCCAGCATGCAGTTTGAGGAGAGAAATTTCAAAAAAATTAAAAAAAAATTGAAATTTTCTTGCAAAATCCGGCACCTCCCATTCAAAAAATCTCCGCCATCACCACGCCACCCGGCGGCCACCAGGCGATGCCCAACTCACCTACCACCAGCTCCCTAACAGCCCCCGCAGGCTTCGCTGCACCGGCCGAGGTCCTATGGGGGATCGGGAGCTCCGCGCCCAGCCCCCGACCAACTCCGGCACCCAGCCCTTGGTCATATCAGCGACCAGGGGCTCTGTCAAATTTTTTTTGAGGGGGGCCAACTTTTTGCGGAGGCGGCCAGATGGCTGTCAAATTTAGGCCCATGAACTGCTGACGTCAGCATGACATCACCCGGCCGTACGACCCTTTGGCCCTCCTAGCCCTAATTTGCCCTAAAAGAGCAATTTTTTTCTTTTGGTCATAACTTGGGTATACGGTATCGAAATCGGCAAACAAGATATCGCCAGAAAGCTGGTTCCGAGCACTTTCCAGTAGTGTTGTTTATTTTTTAGTATTTTACTTTTTTCTGAATTTATTGTTGTTTGAAGTCAGATGTTTATTTTGGACTTCTGAGCTCATAAATTTTTGCCACAATTTTTTATTTTCGCTATCTTTGCGGCGTTGGAAAGGTATTACAAAGCTCTATGTTGCTGTCCATGCACTTTTTCTGTATCTATCCCAAGTTGATCACTTAGTATAGATTTGGCCTGATGGGTTGTTTGGAGATTACTTGGATGATTTGGCAGTTGGGAGGGTGCATCTAGCATCTTTGCACTTCATTTTCAGTAATACATCATTTAATAATTGCTTGCTACTTCATAGATTCTAGGGTTGTTCCCGTTTGGATTTTTTGAGTGTTCTGTGGCATCGGGTCTGCTATTGCTTTATCATGATTCCTTGAGTCAATCAGTGACTCTCATCTGGTTTCAGTAGTAATCAGAAGAATCTTTCCTTGCTTGCCAATATCAGGTTCCAGTGTTACTCTACAGTGATCTTCCAGTGCTTCTTGCAGTAGTCATCTCATTGTAGGGGGTTTTGTCCCACTAGGTTTTTCCTTCTCTACCTCATTCTTGCATTTGTAAATGGGTACCTGAACAAGCCTTTATTGCTGGGACCCATCTTTGCTTTCATGCATCTTATTCTAGTGTTTTAACTTCTTCCTAAGTTCATCTTAAGGGGGGGTGTTAGAGTAATAAGTTATTCCACTTAATTAATTATATCATATTGGTTAATTAATTAAGTCACTTATTCCTTTATTTGCTTAAGCTAAACTTAGGCACATTAATAATTGATTAATTATTAAGTGTGCACACTAGGGTTTTATTTAGGGTTTCCCTTTTAGGGTTTCTTGATCTCCTTCATAAGGATTGATCTCTTTGTAATAATTGATTCTTTTTAATGCATTTTTACTTTGAGGTTTACAGATTATCTTCTTTGGTTCTGCATGTCTTTTTCATGTGACAGGTATCCCTTTGCATGCAGGTGATCTTGGTTTTCTAACAAATTTTCCCCGAGTGGCCTCAAGCTCGTCCTCGGCGTTGGTATTGACCTTGTTTTCACTCCTCCAAACTCTTCCTTGGCGCTGATATTGACATTATTTTCACTCCTCCAAACTCTTCATCGGCATCGGTATTGACCTTGTTTTAACTCCAAACTCTTCCTCGGTGCTGGTATTGACCTTGTTTTCACTCCTCCAAACTCTTCCTCAGAACTGATATTGACCTGGTTTTCACTCCTCCAAACTCTTCGTTGACGCTGGTATTGACCTTGTTTTAACTCCAAACTCTTCCTCGGCACTGGCATTGACTTTGTTTTCACTACTCCAAACTCTTCCTCTGCGTTGGCATTGACCTTGTTTTCACTACTCCAAACTCTTCCTCGACACTGGTATTGACCTTTCACTTCTCCAATTTGATGAGCTACAGCTTGGTTTCGTTAGGTTTTACAATATGTTAATTAAGTTCAAAATGTTGGCACCATTTAGCTAGGTTTTAATATTCTACAATATAGTTAAGTATATATTAGTTATATTTTACATAATAAATAATATAATTATTCAACTTATTATAATTATATATTATATTCTTTAACAAAATTATTAAATACATAAAATTATTATAATTAATAATTAATAATAAGTATATTTTTATATAATACAAAATATAATTAATATAATATATATTTAATATAATTAATATAATATATATTTAATATAATAGTAATATATATTAATATGAGAGAGAGAAACTAAATTTTGATTGGTTGTTTCATGTCAACAATCCAAGGATGGCATGTGTCCTTGGGGAGTTATGCTCAAGGTAGCATGCCATTTGATTAAAGATATGATAATTCTCCTTTAAGACCTCTTCAATGTACCCATTGCACACTTAAGGAGACAAAGATAAATATAGGGAAGAAAATATAGAGAGAGAGGGAGATAATGACAAGCATACAAATAGAAAGGGAGACAAAGAGATAGAGAGGGGTAGAGAGATAAAGAGATAAGGATGAATAGATAGAGATATAGGGAGGGTGATTGATATATCTCTCCCTGTCGCTCTCTATATCTCTATATCTCCCACTATCTATGTCACTCTTGCCTCTTCACCCCTCTATCTATTGAGCTATTTCTCCCTCTCCCCCCTTTCTCATTCACTCCATCTCTCCCTCCATCTCTCCTACTTTATATCTCTATCTCTATTTCTCTTTTTATCTCCCTCTCACTTTTCTCTCTATCTCTTTCTATCTATATCCCTTTCTCTCCCTCCCCCTCTCGATCTCCCCCTCTCTATCTCTCACCATCTCTCCCTCCCTATCCCCCCTATGAATCAACTCTCTATCTCCACCTCTCTTCCTTTCTCTTCCCATATATCTCCATCTCTCTTTCTCTTCCCATATATCTCTATCTCTCTCTCTTTATCTCCCCATATATTAACTAAGAATCCATGCAAGCATATAATAGTATATGTTGGTAAAACTATAATAGTGTTTTATTAAACTATAAGTAGCACTTATCTTTCTAATGTCAAGCCTTCTTATAAAAATAGTGTTTTATTAAACTATAAGTAGATTATTGTCACCACTCTTCATTGAACATGAAATGCCAAATGTAGCAATTGTTTTGTTGCTTTTGTCAAGTTTCATTAACCAAGCTATTTACTAGGGTTGAATAAAGTTGTGTTATGACCCTTCATCTCTTTAAAATAATTAGACAATATTAGCAAGATCAGGAAGGGGAGAAAACTAAACTCCTTCAAAATAGGGGTAGTTGTGGGTTTGTTGGTTTTCTTTGTATACTGTATACTTAGTTCCTCTAGGATAAATTAGTAACTTTAGATCATTTTCTTAGTTGTTTATCCTAACTAATATAGAGTAAGCTTTTTCATTTTAATTGACTACTACATAATAGTTTATGTATTAAAAGAATTGTTTTCATCCTTTGTGTTTTTACATTGGAATACAAATCATATTTAATTTCATTCCAATATACTTCTTTCATAAAGATATTTGTTTGAAATAAGTGCTTCATAACCCATCTAATCAAATCATAATTAACCTATCAAAAAGGCAATAGGAATTTTCTAAAGAAAAGAACACTTGTGTAAGGAAAATTAGATGCGGAAAAAATTCTCCTAACGTCAATACCTCAGAGAAGAATGTAGATATACTTTTAATTTTTCAATTACAGTTCAACTAAGATGCACTATGAAGTAAATAACAAAAATAGAGTATTTGACAATCACACAAGAACACCAGATATACGTGGGAAAACCCTTACGGGAGAAAAACCCACCACACTAAGAGAAATCACTTTGTATTACAGCAATAAAGATTACATACAAATGTCATACTTATCTTTCTGGTGTCTGTTTACAGTAGCATTCACCATGAACAATCTTGTACAGGAACCTTCAAGTTACAGTCTTTACAGATTAGAATACATTTACTAATCACACAACCACCCAACAATCCGTTGATGCAACCAACTGATCACAAACTGCAATCACAGAGTATAACCATGTTGTTCCATGTTTGTCAAGCTTCCTCACAGAACCGTCACAACGAACTGTCTCCCAATGGTTCCAATTCGGCTCCTCTGATTGGCCGAATACCAGCCACGTAGATAGTCATCGCTCAGTCAGAAGAAACCAACTTTGCTAGCATCTCGGTGAGACACTAACAGTGTCTCACCGATGCCACAAAGTCTTCATATCGATGTCACCAAGAGTCATTTCCATCAGCAAGAGGTTTCACTGAGCTTACAACTAATATCAGCTTTAGTTTTCCTTTCGGCAAGACTATTGCTCTCTCTAGGACATCCCAACGAGCCTTCTTGTGTTACACCAAGCTCAGGAGACTATCGCTAAGACTTCCTTATGTCACCAGGACCTCACATCGATGTTCTCCACATGTATCGCTATCGCCCAGACTCATCGCTTTCGATGAGATGTTATACCAAAGCTCCACAAATCACATAGACTTAAGTGTTCTCATAGGCCAGACAATCAGCTTTCACTAAGACATCATACCGAGTCACCACGGGTTATATCAAAGTCGTATGTTATATCGAGCTCCAGAGAATAGTCGGAAAGACATATCACCTTCGCCAAGAGTTCTTATTGAACACATATATGTTACACCGATGACTACCGTTCGCCAAGAGCTATACCAAAGACTTCTCATCATCGACGAGACATTCCATTCTTGCTGAGACTTACCCCCGAAGCCCTTTGAGTTACCCTGATGACTTTAAAACAAATGTTGTCGGCGAGACTTTAACATATCGCCTAGACTTCTTCCTGAACAAGCCTTTCGGCCAAGGGTCTCAACGATAAGCGATAGAATAGCCTGTTGGCCAAAGATCACCCCGAGCGGTAAGAGGTCACACCGAAAGCTTCTTGTCACAGTGATAGACTCCAAAGTGTAACCGTTCGGTGAGACTCCTCTGAGGTCACAATGACCTGAACAATACAACAAGATTAGAGTTGCTAGTCGGCCAGACATAAGAGCTGTCACACCAACTTGGCTCCAGTAGAGGTTTCAGCCTGTGATGATTGAGGCACACTTTTCCAACAAATTGACCCAATCATAAGTGTATGGCCTTCGAAGAAAGGATTGATCCACCTTAGCAATAACAACTACCTAATTTAGACCTAGGTATGTGCAGGATCATGACGTGCCAAAAAGTGGCAACATGAAAAAAGTAGCATTTTGAACTCGCCAAAAAATGTGAAAATCCTAAGTTGACTTTTTTTTTGGGTTGGCTATCAGTACATTTCTCCATAACAATTCCCAAGACAAAGTACTACAAATCAGATATCCGATTTGTTTTGGATATCCAATTCGTGTCTAATATCTAATTTGAAAAACATTTTAAAATGTAATATTTTGGTGCTATAAATCGGATATCCAATTTTTGCACACATATACCCAAGAGTAATTAGGAGGTGGAGGGTGGGAAAGAGAGAGAGAGAGGGAGAGAGAGGAAGGGAGAGAGAGAGGGAGAGGAAGGGAGAGAGAGATGAGAGAGGCGAGAGAGAGAGAGAGAGAACGAGAGAGACAAAGAGGGAGAGAGAAATTAGGAGGGAAGGAGAAATATGGGTGGGGGAGGAAGGAGGAAATGAGAGAGAGAGAGTGGAAGGAGAGAGATATATATAGAGAGAAAGAATTGGGAGGCAGAGGAGAGGTAGAGAGAGAGAGAGAGAATTAGGAGGAGGAAGGGAGAGGGGAAGAGTGTTGAGGGTAGAGGATAGAAGGTTTAAGGGTTTAGGGTTTAAGGGTTTATGATTGAGGGGGTAGGAGGGAGAGACTTGAGAGAGAGAGAGAGAGAGGGAGGGAGTGGGAGAGAAATAAAGGAAGGGAGG